>JACCIB010000636.1:0-110728 GCA_018906965.1 Philotrypesis tridentata
GAGGAAACGGTTATTGTTACAGAGCGGTGGGGTTTCTACGGTTCTTGCTCGCACCAGTCATCAATCACTTCCTGTCCAAATTACTGGAGTAAACCATATCTTTATTATGGAACATGCTCGTTATAATGGTTCTAGGTTCCCGAAAATTCTATTGGTAGAGTTTACACAGTGTGGTTTGCGCAAGATGGTCAGGGTAATAAAAAAAAAATATCGCATCGTCGGCGCCTGTGTCTAATCTCATAGATGGAGCGCAGATTTCAGAAAGCGTAAAGACACCAGGGGATGAATTTTCCCGCCTTGACGCTGAAATGAGTAAGATTTTAAATTCCGATGATTATCTGGACGATCGTGAAAATGGAAACATTTTTTTCAAACGTTGCAGAGATATTATTTTTTTCTGAAACAACGCAAACACATGTTAGACAATCCGATTTTCCAAACACAAATTTTTCTCAGATGCTACACGTCAGATGATGGTGAGCGAAATATTCAGCATTGAAGGCTGCCGATATCGTATCTACCGTACCAACAAAATTGATGGTTAGAGCTAAACATTTGCTAGATTATTTAAAATTGAATACAAATCGAGATCGATTTTTTTGGGATAAAAACGGCACTGTCACAATCAACGGAAAGCAAATTGAAAACTCGAGTATCATAGATTTGATAAACGATGCACTACGGAAGAGAAAAACGTTTCAAGCTGTAGGTCGTGCTGACTTTGCTACACTCTTGAGATCGTTAAATGTACCTCGCGAATACGTAGCAAACAACGAATTTTGGGTAAGCACACCACAAATAAATACCAGTTCAGATCGCGAATCAAACAGTTTGATGGACGACGGTACTGAGACAGGTTCGAATAGGCGAAGCGCACGCAGCAGAAAACGACAAATTTCATCAGACGCGCGAGAAGCCTTGAAAGAAAAGACAAAAAATTTTCGAAAATTTAGTAAGCAGTCGCCATTTTCACCAGGTACAAATCAAAAGGGTGGTGGTGAAATTTGGCTTTCCTTGAATATGTAAAATAAAGTCACATCTAATTTAAATAAAGCGTGCTCGCGTGTACGAAAACTATGGATAATAAAAAGTATGAAAAACAATATTACGATCCTGCTCACGAGGCTAGCTTTTCCGGAGCAAGAAAACTTTTACGTATCAATAAAAGTGATCCACCTAGACGTATACAAGACTGGCTCTCTAATCAAGATGCTTATACTTTGCACAAGCCTGTACGAAAAAAATTTCAAAGACTGCACTACAATGTACAGTTGATCGATGCCGTCTGGGAAATAGACCTCGTAGACGTTCAGGCGCTAAAATCTCATAATAACGGGTACAACTATCTTCTTGTCACCATCGACGTATTCTCGAAATTTGCCTGGGTCGAACCTATTAAGGACAAGACGGGGCCCTCGGTCGTTAACGCGTTCGATACAATCTTGAAGCGTGCCAACGGCCGAGCTCCCGTATACCTGCAGTCGGACCGGGGCAAAGAGTTTTTGTGTACAGCGTTTCAAAAGTATCTCAAGAAAAATGGTATATTTTTCGGTACAGCTCCTAATCCCGATGTAAAAGCCGCCGTAGTCGAACGTTTCAACAGAACATTAAAAGAGCGCATGTGGCGCTATTTTACTTATAGAAATACTCACAGATATGTAGATGTGTTGCAAGATCTCGTGCGCAGCTACAATCAAACTTGGCATAGTAGTATAAAATTCATACCTGCAAGTGTAACTATTCATAACGCTGTCAAAGTACGTACTAATCTCGAAAAGTCTTGGCAACGTAACGATAAAAAATACAGACCAATCAAAACGGCGAAATTTAAAGTTGGTGATCATGTACGGATCAGTCGTTCGAAGCATGTCTTTGAAAAAGGTTTCGTTTCAGGCTGGAGCGAGGAGATATTTGTAATCGCACGCGTAAAGAAGCACGAAAACCTCTATACATACGAGCTCGAAGACGTGCAGGGAGAAAAAATTGATGGTTTTTTCTACACCGAAGAGTTAACATTGATAGGAGAGCAGCGCATAAGCGAAAACACTTATAAAATTGAACGCATTGTAAAGTGGAGAGGTCGCGGTAAAAAAAGAGAAGCTCTCGTCAAGTGGGCTGGTTATCCTGATAAGTTCAATTCTTGGATTCTGGAAAGCGATCTCGTTTCCATACGCCATGGCAACTTATAATAATTACGAATTTTATCTCGTATTACCGAGTAACAGTAGCATGAAGTACTTTAAAGATAATACAACCACTTGCTTTACTACACATTTATCGCGTGAGATCAGTCTCAACGGTTCGTGGTGTGTTGGACTTTCGGAAATACATATACCATGTACTATTCCGCACATTGCGCGCAGCAGCGACGAAACTGAGTACAAATTTTACATCAGTGATTACGATGTAGACCAAGCGCTTTTCCGAGACGAATTGAACCAAGTACCAGCCGATGAAATACCCTACGGAGTGTACAAAGATCTAGCTCAACTCATCGAGTGCATCCATAAATCAAACAAGACAATGGCACAACATATCCGCTTCGTACAAGCGCCGCACGCTCAAGGTCATTATATAGTAGAGCTTATATGCTCTAAAAGCGGAGTGGGCTGTGGACTGACCCATTATTTGGAAATGAGCGAAAAACTCGGTCGTATACTCGGTTTCGATCCTACAACGGATAATCCGTCTAATGATCAACGCTCTACAGTGAAACTCGTGCTGGATCGAGAGAACCCTGTCTATACGGGTAATAGGCCGGCCTGTCTAACACGTGCTACACCCGAGCAACTTTTTATTTACTCAGATGTGTGCGAGCCTTGTGCTGTAGGCGATACTCAAGCACCATTGTTGCGTATGGTTTCTTTAAATAATGCGAATTACAAATTTGGTTCAACTGTTGTAAGAAATTTCGCACCGATAAAGTACATACCGTTGTTGAAAAATAGTTTTCAAAATATTGTCATCGATATAAGAGATGCGACAGGAAGCCCTATAGCATTCGAGTATGGGACTCTGACTCTTACACTTCATTTCAAACGCGTTTTGTAATCTACGAAATGAGTCACTATATTCAATATTATGAGAATCAGATTGGCTCCGGCGGAGTGCGCAACGTTTTTACCGGTTCTCGATGGCAACGCGGATCTGGAATCGGCAGTTTCTTCGCAAGCTTGGCCCGATCAATATTACCGCTTTTTACGCGTGGCTTGCGAACAGTTGGAAAAGAAGCATTACGCGGTGGTATCAATGTGCTAGACGATATTGGTAATAATATTAATTTCAAAGAATCTGTGAAAAATCGTTTTGCAGAATCGCGCGATAACTTGGCCGCGAAAGCTAAAAACAAATTAAACGATATGATGATGAGTGGTTCGGGGTATAAATCTGCCGCGCTTAATACAGCTCTGCAGTCTCTAAAACGACGTTCTGTCGGTAGCATCGATCAGTCGCTCGCACCGTTGAAAAAACGACGACGACGACGAAGAAAAAGAAGTAAAAAGCAGCGTAATACAATTAATAATCGGAAAAAATCTTGTTCGTCACGCAGTAAATCGCTTAACAAAAAGCGTCGTAGCGTGACTAAGAAAAAGAAGAAGCAAAGGGCTACGCGTAAGAAGCGCAACACTCAACGTAAAAGATCTTCCAACGATATTTTCGGTTAAAAGATAGTTTGTTCACAATGTCTTTCCTACATAGTCACAGTGGTGAGTGCATGAAATCTGAGCTGTCGCTATTCTCATTACCTCAAACGCAAACATCTATAGAATCTAGCGAGATTGTTCATTACAAACCTGTATCCTCACTCAACGATAATACACCCTTAGAATTTGTTATATCGAGTAATGGAGAGTATTATCTAGATTTAGCTCACACTATGCTAAGTATACGCGCTAAGATAAATCCGAATAATGCTGCTAACAATGCAAAAGTAGGACCTGTCAACAATATTTTACACTCTATGTTTAATCAGATAGATGTGTACTTTAACCAAAAACTTGTTTCCCCGCCAAATAACACGTATCCCTACAGAGCTTACATAGAATCTCTGCTTAATTATGGCGTAGGAGCCAAGCGTTCGCATCTCACAACTGCTTTATGGTACAGTGACACGCCCGGTAAAATGGATGCACCAGCTGATGCCGCAGCTGCCAACAAAAACGAGGGTCTCACGTCGCGTATGACTCATACGGTAAATGGAAAATTGGTTGACTTAATAGGCCATTTACATTTGGACGTGTGCAATCAGGATAGGCATTTATTAAATGGAGTAGAAGTAAGGTTACGACTTGTCAGATCCAAGGATGCTTTTTGTCTCATGGATAGTACTGAGAACGGTATATTTAAACTACACGTTGAAGAAGCAACTTTGCTAGTAAGACGCGTAAAGATTAGCCCTAATATATTATTGGCACACGCAAATGCGCTCTCGAAAGCAACAGCCAAGTACCCGCTTACACGCGTCGAAATCAAATCTGTTACCTTACCAGCCGGTATTTTAGGACACACCCTCGATAATGTTATTCTAGGACAATTACCAAAGAGAATAGTAATCGGCTTTGTCGATAATGGCGCGTTTAACGGCGACCGCACGAAAAATCCATTTAATTTTCAACATTTTTCAATAAATTTTTTATCGCTGTATGTCGACGGTGTTTATATACCTAGCAGACCGCTTCAACCATCATTCGGTAACGACTTGCACGTCGATGCTTATCACACGCTCTTCTCAGGTTCTGGAATACACTTTGGTAATGCAGGAAATGGAATAGATCGCGGCGATTATCCGAATGGCTACTGCTTTTTCGCTTTCGATCTGACACCAGATCTATCCGCCAATTACGCAGGTCATTGGATCTGTACGCGTAGAAGTGCGTTTTGAGACGGCTCTCGCAAGCACCATAAACGGCATAATTTACGCAGAATAACATAACGTATTAGAGATCGACTCGTCTCGACAGATTACAGTAGATTATAACTCATAGTAAAAAGGCGGAGTAAAAGGGGCGATAGAAAAACAAGTGGGAGTGGTTGTCTCTTTTAAAAAGCTGCGCCCCCCAGTCGATCTCACTCAGTCTGTCAACGGTTTTTCATAGTGAAGCATTTGCTCTCTGTCTGAATTTATTATGGAGATAATTATCGACATTCAACCGGTGTTTGATAAAAATTATACTTTTACACCGAAAGAAGTTGGAATAATTTCGCTTTACGACGAGTCGTACGGTCACTGGCTTGTCAAATCACCTCACGAGTTTACTCAGCTCAACTCGTATCTACAAAGAACAAACAACACACTCACAAGATTTGTGCATGGGCTCGAATGGATCGACGGAGATTTATCCTTGCAGCAGCTAGAAGAAAATTTAAAATCCTGTGCAAAAAATTGTTCGCAAATCTACACCATCGGTAAAACGAAACAGGAGTATCTCTCAAAATTACTCGGTCGTAAAATTGTTGATTTAGAAAAATATCGAAGCCCCAGTTTATCGAGTTTGGATTACTTTTACAAAAAATCAGTTAATACAAGTTGTGTATTTCATAAATCCTGCTTACCCATTTGGCGTAACTGCACACTGCATAAAACTGGATTATTGCGAGCATGGTTGCACGATATTATTAAAAAATATAAACACTCTATAAAAAAAGCTGTCAACAATTTTCCAAGAAACGTTTTCGAGCGAGCAGAGGACGAGGATGAGACGCTAGAGATTTTGGAAATTTACGCTACGGAGATGCGAAAGATGAACGATTTGGACAGTGATAAATCTGTCACCGATTATGAAGCCAGTAGTACATCTATCGCGTCTGCAAAAGAAGAATCAGTTTGCAAAAGTGAATTGAGTGGCAGTTATCGTACTGCTCCTCTCGCCGTTTCCACCCCGGATACCAGTATTACGCACCTAAGCGCCGCCAACAGCCAAGACATTGAAAGCGGATTATCCAAAGAGAAGAAGGAGAAAAATGAACACGTGTCAGATTTTACAAGCAATCATAGATCTACCAGCAGCCACAATAGGTGTCTGCCCTGCGGATCGGATCCCGAGGGTGTTGACGAGACCGACGGCCTTGGTAATTAACACGGATGAAAGCTGGCGTCCAGGTTCTCATTGGGTGGCGATATACATTGACAAAGACGGCAATGGTACATTTTTCGACAGCTATGGAAACACTCCGATATTATCGTATCACCGCAATGCCATAAGGAAGAATTCTCGTACGTACAGATGGAATACAAAATGTCTACAGCAGATCAATTCATCAGTGTGCGGTCATTACTGCGTTGTATTTTTACATTACATGTGTAAATTTAATTCTTTAAATAGTTTCCTTTTACTGTTTGCAAATAATTTAAAAGAAAATGATAGTATGGTTTTATATTATTTTAAAAAATTAGTTAAAAATTATAAACGAAAAAAGCGACGTTGTAATAATGTAACACATATGATGAAAAAAAATGTTATAGGTAGCGGCTTTTGTATACAATCATGCTCATCAAAATTGTATTTTTAACAAATAATAATAAACAATGTTTAATCAAATTTTCGGCGTATTCGATATTTAATCCTTAAATCACAAATAAAATAAGAGAAATCGCCTTAGACACATCTGTCTGTCTGTCTGTCTGTAAGATCCTAGCAGTTTTATTATCTCACCCAAACACTTAACCTTGTAAAAATACTCTCACCACCACCACCACCACCACCACTGCTACCATCACCCATCATCCCATTTACTAACGTGAAGAATTTTCCAAAATCCTCATTTCTTGCCAAACCCTCGAACGAGCATCATGTTAGATTTTCTATTCGTTTGCGTAAAGGACTGGGTCGCCGAGCACGAAGCCGAAGTGCAGCGCGAAATACTTCGCAGAGAGAAAGCCGAAAAACATCTTGTAAGTATTTTCTACTTATGTTTATAATAATAATAATAATAATAATAATAATAACAACAACATTTTTTAAAGAGGATATCTTCAAGAAATTGGAGGTACCGCAAAATGATGCGTACCGATTGGGATTGTAAAGAGTTTTCTGAAATGCTGGAAAAGGAAAAACCTGTAAGTTGAATTTTATTGTTATAATTATCATTATATATTACGATTTTTTAAATTATTTTAATTTTTGCAATGGAGGGTGTCGAAACGCCGATACGGGATAAAAGTCATGACCCCTGCAGAATTGAATAAAAAGTATACGCAGATGGCAGATAATGTAAGTAATATACGTAGTATACTAATAAGTGTACAAAATAATAATTTATATATTAATTATAATTTATTTCAGCAATCCATCAGAGCTGCTCGGAACGGCTTAAGATCAAGGATGGCCAAATCAATTGTAGAACATGAGAAACCCTTTTCAAAGGCAGTAAAGACCTGTACAATCAAGCATCTCGATTGCTTGAAAAAGAAGACCTCGCAATTTGCAGACTTGTTAAATCGTGCAGTGATTGAGTGCGAATAATAATATTGTGTGTGTGTGTGTGTGTGTGTGTGTGTGTGTGTTAAAAATTTATATTGTAAAATTAAAAAGTGTCTATAATATAATGTAAAATTTAACTCGAGTGTTGATTATTGTGTAGTATAACCTCTCGCGTATGTCTCTCTCTCCCAATCCTTCTGTTTCTCTATTCATAGTCTGTGACGTCATCCGCCATCTTGCTCCCACCGCTCCCTGCAGTGTTATAGCGAGCGCGCAAGTCTATACACGTATACACTCGCTATAACGCTTCACCGCGCTGGATGGCGAGTGACGTCTCAGGCTACGGATAGCGAGTGGGTGGGTGGCTCTCTCTCTCTCTCTCTCTCTTGCCGGGACCGTACGGCGAGAGGTCGCGGTCATGTGGTGCGCTCCCTCCCCCCGTCGCCACCCCCTCGCTGTCCGCGGCTCACCCTCTCTTCCGGGACCGTATAGCGAGGTCACGTGGTGCACTCCCTCCCCCACTCTCGCTATCCGTAGCCACAGTGGCTCTCTCTCTTCTGGGCCGTATGGCGAGAGATCACGTGGTGTACTCCCTCCCCCATTACCACCCCCTCTCGCTATCCGCAGCTACAGCGGCTCTCTCTCTCTCTCTCTCTCTCTCTCTTCCGGGACCGTATAGCGAGGCCTGTATACACGTATACACTCGCTATAACGCTTCACCGCGCTGGATGGCGAGTGACGTCTCAGGCTATGGATAGCGAGTGGGTGGGTGGGTGGCTCTCTCTCTCTCTCTCTCTCTCTCTCTTGCCAGGACCGTACGGCGAGAGGTCGCGGTCACGTGGTGCGCTCCCTCCCCCCGTCGCCACCCCCTCGCTGTCCCGGGCTCACCCTCTCTTCCAGGACCGTATAGCGAGGTCACGTGGTGCACTCCCTCTCCCACTCTCGCTATCCGTAGCCACAGTGGCTCTCTCTCTCTTCCGGGCCGTATGGCGAGAGGTCACGTGGTGTACTCCCTCCCCCATCACCACCCCCTCTCGCTATCCACAGCTACAGCGGCTCTCTTTCTCTCTCTCTCTCTCCCCCGGGACCGTATAGCGAGGCCTTGGTCACGTGGCGCGCGTGACGTCACGGCTCCTCGTATAGCGAGCGCCACTGGTGGGGGAAGCCGTCTGGGGGAACACCACGTGACCACCACCCACCGGTCTGTCCCGCTATACGGTCCTACTCTCTACTTACTAAGGATTATAGTAATTTTTAGGACGTTTATTGTAACTTTTCTAACTTGATTCTTCTCAGTGTATACATACATATAATAAAAATAAGACACCATATCCATGTGTGTATAAATAATAAAATTTCAAAATTCTCAAAAATTTCTAAATTATCAAAAATTTCTAAATTTTCAAAAATTTCTAAATTTTCAAAAATTTCTAAATTTTCAAAAATTTCTAAGTTTTCAATAATTTCTAAATTTTCAAAAATTTCTAAATTTTTAAAATTTTTTAAATTTACATATAATACAAATACATAAATATGTTGTGTAAAAGTCAATGTCCAAGAGCTTTGGTTGTTGCGTAAAAGAGCCCTTCGATGCACTAATTATAAAAAGCACGGTACACAACAAGGGGCGAATGACTTTTTCAGTCTCGGATAATGATGTGAGCACTCGGGTCCGAGAGATGACGAAGGGGAGTCGAAGTGAACCCGAGTGCTCAAATCATTATCCTCGCTTGAAAAATTCAACTTTCGCCCCTAGTTATATAATATACTATTACAAGTTATAATGTGCATCCAATAAAAATTTAAGAAATATTTAATATTTCATTGACTTTAACTATTTTGAAAAGTCAATTGCAAATAACATACTCAATAAGATTTTCGAAAAAGAAACAATTGTTTAATCTTCAAATAGCGGTAGTTTGTATTTTGACTGGATAATTTTTTTATTTTACTAATTCTGGATTTACCTCGTTATAGCGCCCTTGTTTTCTCGAGATTCTGCATTGCTCATTTTTGGACCTTCGGTCTTTATTGTTCGTGTTTCAATTTTTTAGAAACTGATTGACATGATGGAATTAAAAAACACTATTATGAGTCCTAATGTAATGTAATTTGCGTAATGATTCTTAAGGAAGTGTGTTAGGTATGTATAATACATTTTTGCGAATTTTTCGGCACGAGCGTAATTGTACGAAATTAGAATAAATTGGGTAAGAATGTCTTAAAAATTTGTCTTCAAAAAAACACAATGGGAACATTTGAAAATTAATTTTTTTTTTCACAAATTTATTTTCCAGAATAAATATATTTTTTTGAAAACATTAAGCATAATAAGATCTAATACTATTAAAAGGATATTGAAAAAATCTTGAAATTGAGAATTTATTTTTTCTGGGTTTAATACATAATAAATTAAATATTAACAGAAGAAAAAAAAAATTATGCAGTAAATTCAAGATATAATAGTTCGTGTTGCTCTCCGAAGGAAACAACACGAACTATTATCGGGGCCCTACGCGTCCCTTGATATATTGTTTATTTAGCATGATTAGACACAGAGAAAATGTACACGGTCGATTTTACATAGAATCACCTATATATACTGAAAATAATACATATAGCTATACTCTGTATGCAGAGAGATAGGAATATATCTAAGCTTACAACAATTAAAAAACACAGTTGTCTCCTTATTTATAAATAAGTTCCTGAAGTTTCAGTCCAATCTATATCCAAATGCCTAGACACGTTCTATTTGTATTTATAGTTATATTTAAAACTATACGAAATCATTAAATTGTACACACGTGAGTATTTATTCAGATCTATCAGTGTTTAAAATAAGATCCAAAAAGTTACATCGAATAATAGAGCATTTGAACAAAGTTTGTACAGAAAATAAGTGATAAAAAATAATATCAAATTATTCAACTAAATTTATGTAAACAATTGATTTTTTTGGGTTGTGTATACATTTTTTATAGTCAGAAAGTTTATTTTAATTTTTAGAATTATTAAACTAAATGCAATTTCAAATAAATTGATTCACGCAATAAGAAACTTTCAGCAAAAAATAAATAAATAAGCCTTATAAATAAATATTTAATAGTACATATTTACATTGATAATTTCTCACAACACTATTTAAGTGATCACTTATAAATAAATTACTTGTTAAACCAAATATCCATGGTCAGAAAGAAGGTTCTACGATAGAGAGTAGCAGATGGTTTCAAAACTAGACTCGAAATACTGACCAGTGCCTGAAATTTCCCAGCTGCTGTGGGTGTGGTACATAATAACCAACCCTGGGCACTCCCCGTATTTTACATATACACCAACATTCAGACGTACTTTCTTTAATCAAATCAATACGTATTTCTTCCACCACTCATTCTATGAATTACATCTTAAATAAGTGTGGTATTTACTATTTTATTAGATTAATTATTACAAATTAGTACTTGAGAATTAGTACTTGAATAAATGTATAAGCAAGAGTTCGACTTGATCGCATATTTTTTTATCGATTTTTATAATTGCATAGTAAAATAAACTGACAAAGAGCTAATAACCCAGATCCTCGATATTAAAGGAAATTATTCAGTTTAAACAATCGGACATTAGGATTTATTTGGGGTTGCGTGAAGACCCTTAAAAGTCAATTTAGCCCCGGCAGTAGGATCGCGCACGTCCGAGGGTAATATCACACATGTGTGCGTTAAAAGTACAGAATAAATTTTTAAATTAAACAAAAAACATGATTAATACTGGGTCCTTTGCATATTATATTTACTTATTTTATAATCAAAGTTACGTAACTTTGTGACAAAAAAATTTAATTTTTAAGTTTTAACCCAAAGCGAACTTTTAGTTGCTTACGCAAAACGATGAGTTTTTCATTTCATGGAAAATTTATTGAGCCCTCTTCAATAACATAATTTAAAATTTATTACAACAACTTTTAGAGCGTTTGACAATTTTTTTTTCTGTTTGACTCTTATTAGCAGACTTTCTTTAAAAAATACGTGAACTAATTTTTAGGAAGTCGTTCCTATTGAAATTTTTTATGTGGAATTCTTATATCAAATTCGCTGCGTAAATGATGGCTAATCCGAAGACATTCAAACAATGAAAACGTTCATACGACGGGTGCAGTGAGATCATTATTCTAAAATATAAGTACAGTAATTTAAAAAATTTTCAAAGACAATTTAATTATGAATTTTTCCTCAGCTCTTGTAGAGCACGCATCTTGATTAAAATTTTATTCAACAAAAACGTATAATTATCGATCTCGAGAACGAGGATCTTGTCTCTATTGTTTTGGTGAACCTGATCTCTGTTAGGACATTACACAGAGTTGGAGTCTCGAAAACGCTGTGATAGTACCTTACACGTTCGTTACTTCCTGTTTTGTTCTGTATATCAGCGGTAAATATTTTTTAATCTTATCTCTTCAAATTTTTCAGACAATATTATAACATATGTTGTATTGGTTCAGCTGCAGTTCCTGATTTAATGAATTGGTCAGACCGCGATCAATCTGACTTCATATATTATCACGAGGACTAGACCAAGAGCAGCGCACTTCGCGCGCTCTAATTTTTCTTACAATTTATTTATAATTTAATAATTTTCAAAAATACTTGAAATAATCAAAGTCGATTTTTATTTTGAAAATTTTAAAGAATTATTTCTCTTTTTAAAGTTATTTTTTAAAGTACAGTTTATCCTGTTTATCTTTATATTTAAAAAAAACTTATCGAACTGTGCATAGGTATACCTATATATGAAGAGCTCATGAACCCATTGTCGATTCTACTGTGTATAAAATAAAAACAAATCTTTCTCGATTTCTTGTATCTGTGCTCTGCTTGCATCCAGATCTTTTCTGCTATTATAATAGGCTAGAATGTTAGATCAACATCAGCGGGTTTCGCGCGCTCTAACTTCAAACTAACGCATTCACCGGAAACACATAAACCATAATACATGAACATATAGGCTCTTGAGTTTTGACGCATGCGCACAAAATCAGCCATTACTTCTTTGAAAGCATATATAGCTCACTATATACCACATTTAAATTTTGACTTAAAATTCAAAAAGTAGAGAAAAATAGCTTCAATTTAATCTATTAAACGTCAAAATCGAATCACTGCTTCTAATGCTTCACTGCGTCTAATGCTTCGATTTTAACGTTTGATAGCTCAAATTAAAGCTCTTTTCCTCTACTTTTTGATTTTTAGGTCTAAATTAAAATTTTTTTATCCATTGATCTATATATACATGCTTGAAAGCAGATCGGTTTTTCGAAAGCATATATATAGCTTACTGCAAAAATGTAGACTTACCAGTAAAAAAGTAGAGGAAAAGAGCTTCAATTTAGGCTATTAAGCTTTAAAATCGAGTGACTAGATCCAAAATAATGAGGATTTGAAAAAAGTGAAAATCTCGCGAGCCCTATAAGTAATTAGCTGTATTCAAACGTGCGTTTTTAGTAAGTGTCTTATAACGTCGAAGCTCCAGTGGTTCGGATCCCACTGTACGCATAATCTATGGATGCATTGTGTAGCTAAACTGTAGGTCCAGTTCAGATGCATGTGGACTACATTCCGATGTGGTGCACATGCATCCCGACTATAGGGAACCTCACTGGCCAGTACCATTGTATGGTATCGGGCAGTGAGAAGAGTCGTATAATACTCATAAAGAGGACTTGGGTAGGCTATAATAAAAAAAAAAAATGTATGAACATTTTTGGATTTTTTCGATCGGAAAGACGGGTGGCAACTGATAATCAAGTAACTCGCACGGTTTCTTATTGAGAGAGGTCCCAGAAACTAGAACAAATAGGTCTGGTAAGTGTGCCCTCGCGAAAATTTTTCCGACTTCCAGGCCCCCAGAAGTTTCCAGTATCCCGTGAAATTACTCATATAGCTATTGCAATTCGCAACTAAAAAAATTCGGGTAGAGCATATGTTTGTAGTTTAATTCATGCCCTTTCTGATGGTATAAATGGATTTTTTGAAGAAAGTTATTAACTATGAGAAAAAACAAATTTTTTCAGAGTCTGGCTTTTCATAATTCTTTTAAAATAGAGATTAATTTGTAAAATCGAAAAACATTGCTCGAATTATCTATACGAATTCAGGTGTAATCTTTAGCTGATTGTAAGAACTTTTCCTTTCGACAGTTTTTCGGAAAGAGCAGTTTTACAAAAAAATTACATTGTGATGATAGGTTGATGATAGTGCAGTTCAAAAGTATATATTAAGTTTAGACAATTATTCTACCGATTAGAAGCGTTTCAGGTACATTCCAAATCGGAAAGTGCACGAAATCTTAATTAAGGTAGTTCATCCCAAAAACAGTTTTCTTTGGATCTTCACGAAAATTCGTATGCGCGTTCATTATGGTGACACGAATATGCGTGAAAAATTTTAGCTCATTTGCCCGTGCCAAAATCGAGATATTGCACTTCAAAGTTTCAACTTTAACATGCAATTCTTGTATTCAGCAGCTAATAAGCAGCGTTTCATTTAATTACGGAAAAACGGCTCTTACTATTTAAAAGAAAAATAAACTCATAATATTTGACATTATTTGGAACTGAATAAAAAAAGTTTGGTAACGATTCCTCGTTTAGTTTCTGAGTAATTGTAATGCAAAATTAACTATTTTCTCTATTCACTAC
This sequence comes from Philotrypesis tridentata, assembly GCA_018906965.1. Taxonomy (NCBI): domain Eukaryota; kingdom Metazoa; phylum Arthropoda; class Insecta; order Hymenoptera; family Pteromalidae; genus Philotrypesis; species Philotrypesis tridentata. Next base: position 14,122 of record JACCIB010000636.1, read on the forward strand.
GAAATCAGCGACGAAGGAGGGGGAAGCGATGCATAAAAGCGGCAACGCTATTGGATACTCTCCGAGTCTCGTATGTTTTTGTTTACACGGACGTCTCACGGACACGCTTTCTTATGTGTGCGTGCGGCAGTAGTGGTCAATCTTTGTTTTCATTTGCTCACGTACTCAGCCCTATACTGTCAAACTAATTGGATGAGAACGACTGGCGGTTCTGAACTACCTTAAAAAGAAAATCCGAAACAATCATGCTTTTTATAATTTGTTATTTCTCACAGTTAATAACTTTTACCTAAAATTTTAACTTTTACCTTCGGAAAGGACGTGGGTTAAATTATAAAATTATAATCTTAAATTTTTTTAGTAAACGACATTGTATACCTATACTGACGTTTCGAGGTGAAATGGCTTAATGTACAAAGAATTAAATAATAATATATCATTATATTTATGAATATATTTATAGAATATATATACTAGCAAAGATTGCTCGCTTCGCTCGCGATATACAGTACAATTTATAAAAAATAATGAACGATAAATCATAAAACAATATACATATCTTATCCAAAACAAAGAATTCAACATTTTTTAAAAGTTAAAAGTATTAAAAATCAATACAATTTAAAAAAAAGGAATGAACTTAATATTTATTTATTAAAAAAAGGGTTGAAAAATTTGAAAAAATAAAAAATAGTAAATTAAAATTTTTAAATCATCAAAAATAGCAGCTACGCTTTTGAAAAAATACAGTTCAATTAAAAAAAAATTTTAAGACAAAACTATTCTTGGCATTTTTCATGATTTTGCTTCATTTTCGAGCTAAAAATCGCTGAAAATGTCAAATTTTTTACTTAAGTTTGATACTTTTATCCATTTATAAAAACTGGATCAATTTTGAGCATTGATAATTATTTTTTTACTAATGCATAGTTATATTGAAAACATTTGATTTCATGGGTTCATATTTGCAATTTTTTATTTATTTCATATTATTTATTTATTTCATATAAAAAAAGACACTTTCGAAGCATTTCCGTTTTTTACAAATAACTATACTAATTTTGAAAATTTGAAAACATTTTTTTTACGAATGTGTAGCTCAACTGAAAACATTCGATTTCATTAATTTATATTTGGAATTATTTAATTATTTGATAAAAATACACAGTTTCCACGAATATCATAACATTATATGAAAAATCGAATAACTCGCCTCCGTTTTTTATCGATAGAATTGTGGATTCATTTTGAGATTTTGAAAAATTTTTTTTTACGAATATACAGCGCAATGGAAAAAATTTAATTTCATCGGACCATATTTGCAATTTTTTGTTTCTTTCATCTATGATTCTAATAAAAACACACTTTCCAAGCACGTACGTACGTACGTACGCCGATTTTCGAAATTTCAGGTCATCTTCAAAAGCCGATGTCTCAAAAACTAATTGGGCCAGATCAACTTTTTTTACATGATTCGAATCGCATTGATGCAAGGAATGCACCCATGGTCTCAAAATAAATTTTAACTGTATAGTTTTGCCAGAATCGGGGATTATTTACAGGTGTGATTTTTGCGGTTTTATTCTCTTAATATAATGTAGATATTTATTATATATATGTATCTATTTATAGAATTAAATAACAATCTATTAAACCACTGACGAGGTAAAGATATTGTAAGATATTTATATATAATTAATTAATTACATCGAACGCATTTTATAAATAATTGCATGGAATAGATTTTTGCTAATTCAGAAAAATTCTACGTACTCTAGTCTTTAACTAATAACGATTTCTCAAAACTTATTAGATGGATATTCTGTGGCGTCAAAAATTAGTTATCACCTCACGTGCACATATTCGCAACGGTTATCAAAAGATGTGCGTTGAATTATGGCGAAACTATGGTACTAATATCGTCATTGAAGTTTATAAGGATGTCTCTGTTTCCTCGCTGCAAAATATATTTCCGTTTGCAGTACAGTAGTATCGGAACAAGTGCGATAGGTGTTGATTTATTACCGAATAACTCAACAAATATTTAATTAATATTAAATTATTATAAATATCTAAGGTCGTATACATTTTTCCGTAATACTCGACTGTAATTGTTTCTAATTTATAGCTCGCGAATAATCTAAACAAATGCAACGAGTGAAATTACAAATTGAAGGCATTCTTTTTGCTGGAGGTAGAGAATATTTTATATGTCAATAATTGGAAAATGATACGCAGCAACACGACTTGCAGTCATTTAGCAGCATCTCATTGCTAAAGAGTATGACGTTTCGCACCTTCAACATAAATACTGATAGATCTCCTAAAATCAAAGCAATCAGTGTTTCACAGCATGGTTAAGATCTTTTTTCTCAACAGGTTAAAAATAGATTTATTTGAAAACTAACAGCTGCTTAATGTCAGTTTAAGTTTCCGTTCACATTTAATACGTACTAAGTTACCTGTTGGAAAATTAACCATAAGATCTGTCCTCGAGAATAACTCCTGCCCAGAATTTTTGAACAGAATGTATTATGATACATTGGCATAGTCGGCGTAGATTCTGTTGTCAACATGATGTCGTCAATGCTCCCATAACCTCCATTCCAAAATAAAATTATAGGAGTTTATACATTCTATATATTATTACAACGTTTATATAATTAACGTTATTTAATTATTATTTAATTATTATTTAATTAATACCTTTTGCGCGGCGCGATTATGTGTAAAATATATCCTGTGTATAGAGTATAAGAATATAGATATATATATTATCCTATACATATAGAACTATAGGCGCAGAAGACACAAAGTAAATATTTGTTTACTTAAAGAAATGTAATAAATAATATATTTTTTTAAATTGTTAATATTGTTATAATCATTACTATCTAACCTAATTTTTTAATTTATTATTAAAATTATATCATTATTTATCTGCTGATTAATTTGAGGTTATAAACCCTCAAATTAATGGATTCAGCAGAATCTGCGCAAATTCTGTGGCGAAAACCATCGCCTCACAGCTGCTGTTTCTGCGCAGGATCTGTCACATACTCTGCCCACGGAGCAGAAAGTTTGACAGATTCTGCCTCATACATCTTCAATTTTCCGACAGGGTCATATCAAAAACATTTACAATAATTAAACAATTTTTTTTAGTTAAAGAAATGACAAATTGAATAGAATTGTATTCTACGCAGAGAGCAACCATGCGACAATTCTGGGTAACGATAAGGTTGCAATAATAATCACCAATGGAGAGTCAATAAATACTCAATTCTGCGTAACCGGTCGCGCGATTTTGGGGCGCGTTCGCGTTGATCTGTGAACTAGCCGTTTGCCTAACAATAATGTAGTTCATGCGCTTGCGCGCTCTCGATCTCATAATTTATACTGTCTCTACATGTGTAACTTACTCACGGGATAAGTATTTACGAGAAGGATAAGGCTAGATATTTATTGTCCTGTTTTACAAATGCATTTCTGTATAAAAATGGCGGAGAGAGAAAGCTCCATAAGACTGCGAAATGGAATGAAGGATCTAATCGAGAATTCTACGATGTGTGAATATGTTTAAAGTCAAAATTCTGAAGTTTAAATAAAATCGTGTCAATTTCTCTCTCTCTCTCTCTCTCTCTCTCTCTCTCTCTCTCTCTCTCTCTCTCTCTCTCTCTCTCTCTGCCTCTGCTTCGCTCTTCGTAGGTTTCATCTTCATTGCGTTCTTCACTTATTCTTATCGCTTTAATTCTCTTATCGCTTATGCGGTGGAATGGACGAGACGATAAGATGAATAACTGATACATTATGTGACGGTGTAGTTATCGCAATTGCACAATTCGAACGCTTGATCGTCTTCATGTTCGTTAAAATATCAAGAATGTTCGTAACTGAATAAATTTTATGAATATAGCGAGACACGTACACCAAGAGATAATTATAATTTATGCAAAATATATCGATGTTTTAATGTTAAATTTCAGTTTTGTGTTGTAAACTTGTGATTTAAAAGCATTTTCTAGCTTTGACATCAATAGAAAAGGTTTCTTTTACAGAATGCATTATTTTTAAGTTTTATGCGAAATAATAACTTTTTAATGACAAAATTCAGATTTATTTTCAATAGAAAATAATTAAATCTTCTCGATATCTATAAATTCTCTGTTTAACTTTTGTTAAAGGACTATAGTCTGGAAATCATTTTTATCAGTTTTTCAAAACATAACCGTGTATTTCATGTATAAATAGAATCCAGACCAAATGCGTTCTATCATTTTATTAGTTCAAGGGGAGTTTGTGAAAAATAAACTCAATCGTAGCTAATTTTTAAAAAATGCCAAAATTCACTTTTAAACATACATATATATTTCATTTTTTGAATGATAAAACTATTAAGGCACCATGTGCATGAAGATTAATTTAATTTTTCTCGAAAAAAACATACATATCAATTGCTGTTCTGCGTATCCAACTGAATCGACTAAATCAGGAGCAAAACTATCAAGAACTGCATTTCCGCGCTCATGAGCTCTGCGTCGAAATGTTTTCTCAGAGTCAGCAACACTAGTTCTTTTAACGACAAAGTCTTTTGATCCCTCAGTTTGAATGTAAATCTAGTAGCTTTCGCCTACGCTTGCATTAATAATTTTTAGAGAGTTAAAAAAAATGTTTAATCTTAAAAAAGGAAGGAGACACCGTCGAGGATCGATTCTCCCTGAAAAATTAGGTGAAAAGTTAAAAAAAACGGTAAAAGTAGTTAAGCTACATTATGTGTCTTGGGATATTATAACGGTCTAAGTCTCTGACTTTCTAGTCAAATGGAAGATCCGTCGCTGTAATACGATATGAAGCTATCGGAGGTTCAAACGTTCCTTCCTCTCGTATAATCACATGCGCGCACGTGCGTGTTAGGACATGCAGATAAGCTCACCTATCGATATAATAAAGATTAAAGTTCACGTTAATTAACACTTTTCTCGCCTCATCATCGGCTTCAGCCGCAGCTCATTAGAAATTGAAATATGTAAACGAATTGAATAAAGTTTCTTAATAGCTCGAAGAGATGCGGTTATATTCATTTTTTAATGAAACGTACATCATACATCGATAGCCCGTACGAAGACTATGTTATCCCAAATCCCGAACGAAAAACATGACGAACCTTTATCCCCGCGAAAAACATGTCAAGTCATCGCTTCCAGCGAAAAATATGTCAAATCAAGGTTCCCAGCGAAAAACATGTCAAGTCGTATTCTCTCAGCGAAGAACATGTCAAGTCGGAAATTCCCAGCAAAAACATAACAATTTGGGGTCTAAAAATTGACTAAAGTTGGGGTAAAATCGACTGCGTTCGTAAAAGCCTGAATCCAAGTTCGTAGTCTTCTAAAATGCGAAACTTTTGATCAGTGCGTTCGATTTAGACAAATTTATATCCAAATGAAAGGTCTTTTCAAGTTTATTTCTGTGTATTGGAAATAAACTGAGTTAATATGCGACCTGCTTCTTAAAATTGTAGTAGAATGAAAAAAAAACGGAAAAATTGACGTATTTTTTTTCAGTATTTGGCCCGTAACTTTTTATTGACATAGGGTGCCGATGTTCTGCATCTATACATCTTTTTTCGTATGTCCTAACGAGTGTAAAAGCCTAGTCCGGTCAGTGTGCCCTCAAAACTACTCAGTTTTCACTTTTGAGCAAAAAAGAGTCCGACTCTCCGTAGATTTCCTCATGTATGATCCTCCCCCTCATAAATACCACCCCGATGTCAAAATAATTTTTTTTAGAATTTTCAGACCCCAAATTGTTATGTTTTTCGTTAGGAGAATCCCTTATATATATATATATTACTCCAAACATTAAAATCGCTTTTTCGTATTTTCTAGAAAAAGCGATTTTAATGTTTGGAGTAATACGTAAGATCGAAATGTCAGAGAAAAGATCTAAGTATTGGCTCATTTCATTAGGTATCTAATACGAATACAACCATAATATTACATTTGTAAATAGTTTCTTTCTCGACGCGTAAGCTAAACAAATTACTCGAGTTAAGTGGTTCTGCGGGAACTTTGCAGATAAGTGGTTATGCAGTCACTCTCTTTCAGGGCTCGTAACTAATGCAATTTGCAATTACAAACATTCGGGCGGGACGTATTTTTAAAGTTTAAACATTTTTCACAAAATGTCACTTAAGTGGTTCTTCCTGCAAGCCATACACACACACACACACATATATATATATATATATATATATATATATATATATATACATTAAAATTTTTATGTACATATATACATATAAAAATTTTTTATGTCGAATTCGAGGTGCTCTTAGTACCCTTTTTCATTGTACAATATAGGATTTCCGAAATGTACAAATATTTTAAATGCCAGCCGATTGCATAATCACTTAACTGCGTCTCTCGTAAAAATGTTACCGCAGAACCACTTAAGTGCACTCGTTTTTTTTTTTGTTGTGCGAGATACACCGTGTGGAGTACATTAAAGCTGTATAATATATACCGATATATTCGCCGGTTTCTTTTAAATTTAAAAATTTTGTTAACATTTTTAAATCTGTCAAAAATTGTCATTTTGCAAAAACAAAAAAATTACTGGAATCGTTCTGATAAAATTCGTACGTATTCCTTTGCTGATTCTAAGAACTTATTACTCTAGAAAATTTTTTCCAAAAGTGCGTGGTCTGAATAAAAAATGCGTAAAAATTTTCGTAAAAAATTTTCAATTATAATATGCGCCAGTTTGACCACACCGAGGTTCAAAATCAACCCTCAAATCACGTATCTTTTAGGTTTGGACATTTATTCCATTGGTTAGAGGGTTTCCGGATACATTGCAAATGAAAACATTCTTGAAATCTCGAATTAAAAAAAAAATTGTGGTAAAACCATGCTTTTTTCCTTTAAACCGTTTTTCCTGATTGTTAATAACAATTTTCGAAAATTTCAATTACACCATTAGAAAGGGCATGAGTTAAAATTTAAAAATATGCCCCGCCCGAATGTTTTTAATCGCAAATTGCATTAGTTCCGAACCCCGAAAGAGAGTGACTGCATAACCACTTATCTGCAAAGTTCCCGCAGAACCACTTAACTCCAGTAATTTGTTTAGCGTGTGCGTCGAGAAAGAAACTATTTACAAAAGTAATACTACGGTTGTATTCGTATTAGATACCTACAATGAAATGAGCCAATACTTAGATCTTTTCTCTGACATTTCGATGTTACGTATTACTCCAAACATTGAAATCGCTTTTTCTCGAAAACACGAAAACGTCACTTAAGTGGTTCTTCCTGTAAGCCACAGATATGATCCTGCCCCTCATAAACACCACCCCGAAGTTAAAATAATTTTTTTTCGAATTTTTAGACCCTAAATTGTTGTTTATCCCTGGGAGATTCTGACTTGACGTGTTTTTCGCTGGGAGAATCTAACTTGACATGTTTTTCTCTGGGAGCATTGACTTGACATGTTTTTCGCGGGGATGAAGGTTCGTTATGTTTTTCGTTCGGGATTTGGGATAACGTAGTCTTCGTACGGGTTATCGATATAAGACTTATCGTAATAATCTATATGTCATACATATTTTCTCTCGTTGAAGAATGCCTCTCTAGCTTGAAAACACTCGGTAAGAGAAGATTTGAAGGGATACAATCGCGGTGAAAAAGAGCCGTTAGATTTTTTGTATACGCATCTTCGCACCTATGAGACGATTAGAGCAGCGCATTCGGGAGTGAATTCGAAATTCAACTACTTTGAAACCATCTACGTGAATAAATTCACTTACCCTCGATGTGCGAGGCTTATTAAAGGAACACATGTGTGTTGAACCTCGGAAAGTTCGAGGCATGCACGAGATCCTTCATACATATACTTACTTACACTTACTCAAGTATTATAAACTTCCTTTACCGAGGGCACTGCGAGTAAACACACGATTTAGCTTTTTATTAGCGGTACGCGAGAGCAAATTTTGTCTTAAATTAAAACGGACTTGTGTCACCATCAGTCCTTTAATTACCACCTAAAAGTAATGTTTCGAGAGTAAGTATGCTGCATTTTCTTACTCTGTACTAGAGCTAATGGATATTTTTGTCGAGTGGTCGAATTGTCGATTTCGACTTGCATATTATTTCATCTTTTGGTCGCTGGGTGGATCACAGTTTTTGTATTAGCGAAATATCGAACTCAAGACCACAAGTAACACTTAACTTGATATATACAATATTGCTTCTAAGATAGGACTTCTCATCGTCTTATTGATAACCCCGGCGTATATTGTTTGAATTTTCCTAAATCTCAACTTTTTCTTTTTTTAAAAATATATGAAAATTGTTTAGCTCGGATGAACAATCAATTTTTAAATTACATAGAATTTTTTCAAGCAATAAACTCTTTGTCACAAAATAATAATATAATATGAACTGAATTACCACCTTTCACATCCGTATCGGAATGTTCGAATAAATGTTAATTATTTTTCATAATACATACATCGAAAGGCCTCTTTTCGCTGCCTAACAACTCCATCGAAAGCAATCTTTAAATGAGCCTACCAAATCTATAGTGTACCTATGATTCAATAAATGGATGAAATAGACTGATTTAAAATTTGAAGCAATCAATACTGCGAATTTAAATAAAATGAAGCAAAAGGGAACAAATTATGTAACAAATTTTAAAGTAACATGCTTGCCGATTGGAAGCGATTTCTAAGAATAGTATATTAACATTTTTATGAATTCAAGACTGTTCAAATACAGTTTATTAATTTAGTGTGGAATTATCATTATACATACATAATATAAGTATAAAATATATTTATTATTATTTGATTAAACTCTGATTATACTTTAGTATCAATCTACAGCTTAAGTAAAAAATTCCACACTCTCTTTATGTATAACATTAAGATTGAGAGTATAATAAAATCAGAGATTAGAGTAATATCTCGCTCTATTCTTCTATATTTAAAATGTCATACGATTTCTTTTCAGGGAATCCAAATTATAGGAAATAATTATGTAAGACTTCATGAATTAGATTGATTATTAAATCAAATCAGCGCTACAACTATGTATAGGAAACATCGGAAGATAAGATCAAGATAAGATGATATTTTAATAAATTCAAATAATTTGACATTATTTGGAATTCCTACGGGATGTCTCCAGTTAAATTGAGTAAAATTAGTATCTGGCCGATATTTCTCATGATTACGAATCAAAAAGATAACATGTTTTTAGTCAGTCTATGATTCAGCCTACAACATTTTTAAACATTTTTAACGCTCTTCATTAACATTTTTAAACGCTTTGAGAAAATAACCTTTATAGCACTGGGTGGAATAAATCCGCATTTATGCCACGGCTATTAGTGGAATAAGTAGTCCATTGTAGCGCCGTGCTTATCACACTCTTTACGCTCGTGCGCTAACTTCATGGTGCCAGAATGGACTGCTGATTCCACGGATAGCAGTGGCAGCAGATTTATTCTAATCAGTGCTATAAAATATCATACAATACACGTGTAATAAGTCGTTCTTCACAGAACGACTCGCTACGCTCGTGCGCTTATATGAGGAAATCTACGGCCAGGTGTCAATTTTTGGGCGAAAAAGTGGAAGATTTGCAATTTTGAGGGCACACTAACCGGGCTAGGTTTTTTTTTACTCGTTAGGGCATACAATACAAGAAAATTGACCGAAATACATCCGCGCCCTATGCCAATAAAAAGTTACGGGCCAAAAACTGAAAAAAAATACGCTCATTTTTTTCGCGTTTTTTCCATTCTCCTAAAAATTTAAGAGTAGGCCGTATGTTAAATCAAATTTCTAATCAATAGAAATAAAGTACTTGAAAAGACCTTTCATTTGGATATAAATTTGTCTAAATCGGATGCACTGATCAAAAGTTTCGCATTTTAGAAGAGGATGAACTTGGATTTAAGATTTACGAAAATGACCGCTCTTACCTTTTTTTTCTTAAAATCCTTCTAACTTTTGATCCAAGCATCCGTTTGCAACGTTCAATACGTCAAATTAAAGGTCTGTTTTTGTACTTTTTAATTACTGGGCGGGTTTTTTCCTTTCGCTTATGATGAGCTATATATATGCTTTTCAAAATGATCGTTTTTTGAAAGCATATATATAGCACACTACTAAGAAAAAAAATGTTTTAGACTAAATAGCACAAAAGTAGAAGAAGAGAGCTTTAATTTAAGCTATTAAACTTTGAAAACGCACGATTGGATCAAAAGTTATTAGCATTTGAAGAAAGGGAAAAATCTCCGAATTTTCGAAAATCGATTGATTTCATGGAAAAAAAGCGAAATTTGCCATTTTTTAAATCCTTGTGTCTTCCGATAGAATCGAGCGATTTCAAAGTTTAATAGCTCAAATTAAAGCTCTTATCTTCTACTTTTTTACTAATTCAACTGAATTTGAAGTTTCTCATGGGATAGGCTATATATATGCCTCTCAAAATCAGTAAAAAACGATCAACTTTAGAAGCATATATATAGTCCATGAGATTAGAAAATTTGGATTCTGATCAACTAGATTGAAAGTTGAAGAAAAGAGCTTTAATTTGCGGTATTAAACGTTGAAAACGATTGGTTGGGTCGCAAATCATGAGGTATTAAATAAAAAAAGAAAAACCATTATTTTAACGGTTTCTTGCATGTCAAGCTTGACAAAATCCAGAGAATTTTACGTTTCTTCAAATCCTTCTCAATTGCGATCCAACCAATCGTTTTCAACGTTTAATACCGCAAATTAAAGCTCTTTTCTTCAACTTTCAATCTAGTTGATCAGAATCCAAATTTTCTAATCTCATGGACTATATATATGCTTCTAAAGTTGATCGTTTTTTACTAATTTTGAGAGGCATATATATAGCCTATCCCATGAGAAACTTCAAATTCAGTTGAATTAGTAAAAAAGTAGAAGATAAGAGCTTTAATTTGAGCTATTAAACTTTGAAATCGCTCGATTCTATCGGAAGGTACAAGGATTTAAAAAATGGCAAATTTCGCTTTTTTTCCATGAAATCAATCGATTTTCGAAAATTCGGAGATTTTTCCCTTTCTTCAAATGCTAATAACTTTTGATCCAATCGTGCGTTTTCAAAGTTTAATAGCTTAAATTAAATCTCTCTTCTTCTACTTTTGTGCTATTTAGTCTAAAACATTTTTTTTCTTCGTAGTGTGCTATATATATGCTTTCAAAAAACGATCATTTTGAAAAGCATATATATAGCTCATCATAAGCGAAAGGAAAAAACCCGCCCAGTAATTAAAAAGTACAAAAACAGACCTTTAATTTGACGTATTGAACGTTGCAAACGGATGCTTGGATCAAAAGTTAGAAGGATTTTAAGAAAAAAAAGGTAAGAGCGGTCATTTTCGTAAATCTTAAATCCAAGTTCATCCTCTTCTGAAATGCGAAACTTTTGATCAGTGCATCCGATTTAGACAAATTTATATCCAAATGAAAGGTCTTTTCAAGTACTTTATTTCTATTGATTAGAAATTTGATTTAACATACGGCCTACTCTTAAATTTTTAGGAGAATGGAAAAAACGCGAAAAAAATGAGCGTATTTTTTTTCAGTTTTTGGTCCGTAACTTTTTATTGGCATAGGGCGCGGATGTATTTCGGTCAATTTTCTTGTATTGTATGCCCTAACGAGTAAAAAAAAACCTAGCCCGGTTAGTGTGCCCTCAAAATTGCAAATCTTCCACTTTTTCGCCCAAAAATTGACACCTGGCCGTAGATTTCCTCATATATCTATTAATTTTTTACAACACTAACAATTTTTCGTTTTTTTCAGGTTTTAACACTATCATAACCCCTTAATGTACGTCCTGCTTCTCAAAATTGTAGCAAAATGAAAAAAACGGAAAAATTGACGTATTTTTTTTCAGTTTTTGGCCTGTAACTTTTTATTGGGATAGGGCACCGATGTTCTGCACCCATACATCTTTTTTCGTATGTCCTAACGAGTGTCAAAAGCCTAGTCCGGTCAGTCTGCCCTCAAAATTACTCAGTTTCCACTTTTGAGCAAAAAAGAGTCCGACTCTCCGTAGATTTCCTCATATATAACCCCCCCCCCCCCCTCATAAATACCACCCCGATGTCAAAGGCATTTTTTTTAGAATTTTAAGACCCCAAATTATCAGTTTTTCGCTGGAAGAATCCCATATATATATATATATATATATATATAATCCTCCCCCTCATGTACCACCCCAAAGTTTAAAGAGGGTTATATATATAACCCTCCCCCTCATAAATACCACCCCGATGTCAAGGGAATTTTTTTTAGAATTTTAAGACCCCAAATTGTCAGTTTTTCGCTGGAAGAATCCCATATATATTGTAACGGGGTGAGCCGTACACGTTAACAATCGCACAAAAATTGAGCGACGCGGGGATCGAACCCGCGTCCTCGAGATCTCCAGGCACGCGCTCTAACCACGGAGCCAGCGTCGCACTGCGAAACGCTAATACACCTTGACCCATGACCTTTTCATCCACCTACATCTACGCATAAACTCCACCGTCTCTCAGCTATTAGCACCTCACTCACATCACCTATAATCTCGACCCATGAGGCCGATTAAATCATAAAATCTACCCTTTACCTATGACTTTCAACTAAAATTATTATTCTCTGAGGGGGGGGGGGGTGCAAATTCCACCTCAGCCCAAAACAACTATATAATATAGTAAGATATATAATAATATACCACCCCAAAGTTTAAATAATTTTTTTTAGAATTTTTAAACCCCAAATTGTTGGTTATCCCTGGGAGATTCCGACTTGACATGTTTTTCGCTGGAAGAATCTGATATGACATGTTTTTCACTGGGAATATCAATTTGACTTGTTTTTCGCTGGGAGCATTGACTTGACATGTTTTTCGCGGGTATTAGGCGTTCGTCATGTTTTTCGTTCGGGATTTGAGATAACATACGTACGGGCAATCGATATAATATATAGAAGATATATATCAAGAGCAAATTTTCTAAAAAAAGTGTTCTAAAAAGTGTTCTAACAAACGCTTTCCTGAGGAGCTACACATTTTTTAATATAGTCAAAAAATGCCAAAAATCTTGATTTCACCAATTTTGACCTTCTGCAGCTCGAAGGGGTTTAATGGAAAAAATCTAAATAAGTTTGGAGAGTTGTATTTCTCCGAGTAGAAGAGATTTAGGATAGTTTGAATAAAAGAAATTTTAGTCGGTCGATCTCACAAAGAATCACCCATATTCTTCTTAAAATCGTAAAAACGATCTACTTTAGAAGAATATATGGGTGATTCTCTGTAAGATCAGCTAGCCGAAAATTGTTTCCCCTCAAATATGATAAATTTCTTCTACTCATTGTCGCATACCTTCCGAATTCTGAATTTTTCAGATTTTTTCCTCCATTAATTTTTGAGCTACAGGTGGTCAAAATTGGGATTTTAAGCATTTTTCTCATTTTATGCAAATTTTCAAAAATTCATAGTTCCTGAGGGAAACGTTTTTTGTCGAAAATGCGTACAATACTTTTTTAAGGAAACTTTCTCTAATTTCTACGAAAAATATTTCGATTATGATGTTTATACGTTTCAGAAGCTTTATATGCAGTTTATACATTTAAATTCAAAATTTGAAGGTTTAATCCTACAGATTGAAATAAAAAAGATTTTTTGTATTGAGATAAAAAAAGAGATTTTGTAAAAATAGCTTTTTTCAATACAAAAGTGTCTGAACATGTCCCAATACGTGAATCGAAGTTTAAAACCTCTTAAAAAATCAATATATCAGTTATCAAAACCAAAAAATTAGATTTTCTATCTGAAAAAAATATAATTAAGCAGTGAAAAAAATTCTAAGAAAAAAGTATTCTTGAGATTTTTCTTAATTTCGGTGCTTCGATTCTAAGCTAAAAATCGATGAATATGTCGAATTTTAGTAGAAAATTTACGATTAAAAATTACGTATTAAGGTTATTTTGAAAAAGTATTCTATGCATTTTCGACAAAAAACGCTTCCCTCAGGAGCTATTGTATTGCAAAAATCTATTTTTACAAACTTTTTTATCTCAATCCGAAGGGTCAAACCTTCAAAATTTTGAATTTAAATGTCTAAACTGCATAATATAAAGCTACTGAAACATATAAGGATGATTTGCAGAAAAGTGGCATATTTCGCCGTCTAAATCGAAGAAAAAAAAGTTTCGTTTAAGGGACAACTGATAGTGGTTTTTTTATCACTTAAGGTATAACAAAACAGTTTATTCGGAAACAGCTACAAGTATTATTAAAATTTTTTCCATAAGATTAACATAAGGAAATTTCTGGATTGGCTTCGGAAGTAACAGGATTCAGTTGTGACATTTTTACACTAATATAGTTATGGTGTGAAGAGCCATTACAAGATAATCAAATATCCTAAGTACTTATTTAGTTTTATATTTACAACATTTTGACTATATTTAAGCAACGAATACATATACTTATCATTGCAATAACAAGGTCTTCAAGAGTGACGTTTTTTTTACCACATCACATCCGTGCAAAAAAAAACAGTTTTAACACAGTGCAAAATTCAAACTGCATGGAAAAATTCGAATTCGGGCTACAAAGCTTGAAAAATCATTAACTTCAGTAATGTCTATAGCGATCAGACTGACATAATGGTCGAAAATAGGTGGGAAATTCAAAATGCCAAAATTAAATTTTTAATATAATGGGGCTTAGACAAGGAAAAAAATTATATATATATATATATATATATATATATATATATATATTTCTAAAGAAAATTGTAAAGTATATCCTCCTTTAACAAATTCCTATATTTTGCGAAAGCCTAGTTGCATATCTAAAGCCCTGCAGTATTTTGATTAGCAACGTTCTGCTTGGCGACATGTTGCGGAAGTGAAATTTTGGCTACATTTACTGCAACCATTAATGCACACTTAATAAAGTGACTTAAATACATAACCTCACTTTTAAAGCATATTTAATAGAAGATTTTGGTGTGATTGCGAATAGGATAAAGTTTAAATACAGCAGTGCAATGTAGGAGGTGGCGACATGCCATATGCTACTTTTCTGCAAATCACTCATATATATATAGTTATAGGGTTATATATATATATATACAATATGTATTATTTTATGTTGGAAGTATTTTACCTAGAAACTAGAGAAAATTTCCTTGAAAAAGTATTAAAAGCATTTTCGATAAAAAAACGCTTTCCCTTGGAACTATGAATTTTTGAAAATTTTCAAAAAATGAAAAAAAATACTTAAAATCCTAACTTTGACCACCTGTACTCCTGTACCTCAAAAATTAATGGAGGAAAAAATCTGAAAAAATTCAGAAATGTGTATGACACTGAGTAGAAGAAATTTATCATATTTTGGAGGTACAAAAATTTTTAGTCAGGCGATCTTAGTGAGAATCACCCACATACAATTCATCACATAAGAAAATGTTAACTCTGATAAATTAGAATGAAAGTAGAAAAAAGAACTTTTATTGGAGCTATTAAATTTTAAAAATGGTTGGTTGGATCAGAATTCAGAAGGTTTTCTGTAAAAAAAATGAAAAACAATTATTTATCGCTTTTTTCCATGAAAATCCAGAGATTTTTCCCTTTCTTCAAATCCTTCTACTTTTGATCCAGGTATCTTTTCGTATACTTTATTTTTAATGATTAATAATTTTATTGAAAATACGGCCTGCATCTTAAACTGTTAAGCAAATAAAAAGCAATGTAAAAATTTACGAATTTGTTTTCAGTTTTTGGCCCGTAACTTTTTATTGGCATAAGGTACAGATGGATTTCGCTAATCTTTCTTTTTTTATATACCCTAACGAACATAAAAAACCTAGTTTGGTAATTTTCCAACCATTTTCCAAAAAGAGTACGATTTTTCTTAGATTTATCCATTTACAAAAATGGAAAATAGGCCTTTTTGGAAATACGCTAATTGAAGGGAGGTTTAAAAATTACAATTTTTAACCATTTATAATTCGAAAACTATTGATGATTAAAAATTTGTATACACTCTTAAATCTATTTTTATGTAGAATAATTTACTTTATTTACCTAAATCTCTTAATAAAAAATCGATATTTTTACCAAGTCACAAAATTTAAAAAAATCTTACAAAACTATCATAACCTCGGAGTAAACCTTTAATTGTTAATCCTACACATTTAGTAATATATGAAAAATGTATTCTTAGCAGATTCTATATAATAGCACCAGAGCAAGATCAACGCAGTTTAATTTTATTCCGCCTTTTTCTTAATCTAATAATATTCAAAACTATCACTAAATTTTATAGATAAAATGGTCGAGACTGAATCGGTGACCACAGATGCAAGAACTATTTTTTACATCTACGACCGTGACATTTCAATATTCTCCTGAATAGATTAGATTTCTTTTCTGCTGTTTGAGATTATAGCAGTATATACAAGAGCAACTGAATCATGTGGTTTAAGTGTATGTACGTACATTTGATATACCTCGCTTTTTATAAAAATATAAAAATATTAGGTATATGTAATTTTTCAATCAAAAATCGAATGCATTAAACTAAAATCCGGAATTAGAACTATATTAGAATAAACATAATTAATTAAGTATAAAAATTTGACATTAAAACGAATGTCTACAGCTCCCGACAGTTTTGACACATATTATGCACACGTACTTGAGACATTCACAGGTTGTTTTTCATAAATGTTTTTCATTAAGTTTTCAAGGAAACCATATGATTTTAATTTGTTAATACAAATTTTGTTTATTTTTTACAATTCAAGTCTACATTATTTCCACCACAAACAACGAATCAGATTTTCGATTGTTTACATAGTATTGCTTTTAAAATTTTAGCTTAAAATTTTTACGTTCCTATATGAGAAAATTCGCCAAAAATATTCAGATAATTGGTTGGAAAATTAAAAAAAAATTCGTGCCACACCTCTGGTACAGCATTTGTCGTCTTCTATAGGATATACACAATATGAAAAAATAGTGTTCCCACGAAAACAATCGTGCCACACTGTTTTTTAAACATTTTGATGTATATGTATGAAATTTAAAAACCAAACAATATTCTATTACACATTGCGTAGTTCTCAAGTACCTAAATATTTCTTACGTGTAATCGTTATTTAGTAAGAAAAAAGAGCTTCAATTTCAGTTGTAGAACATTAAAATTAGATGATTAGATTGAGAGTTATTGCAAGAGCAGAGTTATTGCAAATGCAAGTTTTTCTTGAAAACATTGATCAATTTTTAATTGAAAAACTACACATTTTCCAAAAAAAAACTGGTAAGAATAAAAAGTTCTTAAAATTAGCCAAGGAATACACTTGAATTTTTTCAGATCTATTTGAGCAATTTTTCGATTCTGCCAGGTAACGATTTTTGAAAAATTTTTTAAATTTATTAAATTGCTTAAGTGCTAATAATTCGCTATGTAACAATCCGATTTTAATGTTCTATAGCTTAAATTGAAACCCTCTTTCTCTGGATATAATAAGATATATATGCTTTTATTAACGAGTATATATATATAAGAAATATTTAGGTACTTGAGAATTACGCAATAAGCAAAAGAAAAACCTTTTTTGCTTTTTAAATTTCACACATACATATCAAAATGGTTACAAAAACGTATCTTTGAGTCCTACAGAAGAACAACGCTGTCCCAGACGAATAGCACAAAATTTTTCTTTTTTTACCAATCAATTATCTGAATATTTTTGGCGGATATTCCCATGTCCTCATACAGTTATAAAAAAAGGTTGAAAAAATTTGCTAGGGTCTCTACATAAATTCGCTACTTCTAATCTACTGTTATAGTTATTTATTGTTTATGGTTATTACTCTTTGATAATTGATAAACTTAAGTTATGTATAATGCTAAATTTGAATAGTAGAATGATGGAGTAATTCTGTATTATATGGGTGAAAAATTAATATTCATTTCTAATAAATTCTATAAATTTGAATTGGGTATAATTCAGCATAGCGAAAACTTATGGAATTTTTTAATAGTTATTTCGTTCAAATTAGCTATTGGGATTAGCTACTCCTTAAAATCAATTATACTCTGACTCGTCAATTTTCTAGCAAGGAATCGTTCTCCATTACTGTAGAACAGCTATACAGTAGCAGCTCTCCGCTTTCGGCTTTTTTCCACACATAAACGATGCCCCCGTTGCGCAGACTTAGATCGACTGGCTGCATCAGTTGTCAGAGACCATCAGTCGTGGGCACGAGCCTCCCGAGAAAACATACTGCCGAGACAACACAACATATAAAGTCACATCAGCAACGAAGTTCTATTTATTCTTTACATTTTCTACCTACGTTCAATGTAAGTATCAATAGCACGTTTACATTATTTTTTAGCCTAACAAATACACAGCTGTAATCTGTATAATTTTGAACTGCGCTTGTAAAATAGTTTACTAAAAATTAAATTTACATAGTGTAAAACAATTCTTTAAAGCATTAATAAAGCACAGGCTTGCACATTATACACGTCTTATTAATTTATTGGATGAAGCGTTCTTTTTTATTTGCATAATATACAATTAAAAGCTCGTAGAACACGGTACCTTTTTTCGTGTTCTCTTCATTAATGCGATGTATATGAAGGCAATCGCGTAGCTATCTATGTGTGATGCACGTCCTGTCAGTGTCGGAAACTGATGTTATCGCTTAGCACACTCAGCCCTGATATACTAAGATATATATGTTTTTCTAGACTGAAAAAAGTAAAAGCATATGATGAAAATTATTTCATGTCGATTAATAATTTCATCTGAAGCTAAAATCATGCAGGCGTTAAAAATATTCTCAATAGCAAAAGTTGCACATGGGTTTTTCGCTGTTGTATATTTGAAGTTCAAGAGCCGCGCGATTCGCGTCATACGACTAAAAATGCCCATACTAAAAGCAGTCGCAGATGGTTTGGAATGAGCCACATGGTTAGCATCAACAACGCAAACTTGGAACTATTAATATACATCTGCATTTCTATATATAGCCAATATACAACTAACTTACTCTTTCTTTGAGTATTTTCCTCTCTCTCTCTCTCTCTCTCTCTCTCTCTCTCTCTCTCTCTCTCTCTCTCTCTTCCTTCCTACTTATTTATTTATTATTAATTATTTATTTATTTTTAATTATTTTAAGTCTTCTCTTTTACACGAAAAAAGAAATGTTCAAAGCAATTTATGCTATTATTTTCAAAATGTAGATAAAAAATATAACTTTTAGTAAGTCCAATGCACATATATAAAAACTAAAAACCAGTACAACTAAAAAGGTTTCTATTAATTACTTCACAAACCCATTTTGAGGTGTCAAAAAGTTATGTTATCAATTCTAGAAAATAGTGTGCAATTATTTATCTGTGTGTATTATTTATTTAATGCTCTACAGCTTTATCATTGTAAAATTATCAGACCGACCAAAAATGCTGTAAGAAATCATTTGCATTCTAATAAGTATTTTATAATTACTATTATTAATTGACAAGAATAATTAATTTTAAAACGGAAGATTATTCTTTAAAAAATTCAGGTAGTTGTATAAAAACCGTCACGTATAAAGATGATTATATCTTAAAAAACACGTTAACTTCGAAAATATTCCAATTCGTTTTAAACGGAAGCAATTTTTAAACGGTGCGTACAATCTAAACAAATATTTTTTCCTCTCAACTGTAAATAGCATATAGCTATAGTATGTTTCTACTGATGCGAAATTCGAATTAAAAATTGCACTCTAATAAAAATTAATGTTGGAATAAATAATTCTAATCTTTATTATCATGCAGGTGTTGCGTTTTTTATGCCCTCGGTGCTTTCCGTTGACTCGCTTATATTTCACAGCATTTTAAAGTATTATAGCTTCCTAAGATTTTATCTTTGATACCTAACAATTGGTGTAAAAACAAGAGAGTAGTTTATTCACACAGATATTAATATCCATGAAATGATACATATTATGCTGTAAATTGTACATTATATATCTTGTTTGATAAGATCTTTTGTTAATCTTCTTATCTTAAATGTTTTGGTAAACTAATCCTTGGTATGTTAATGATTTCTGCGTATAATTTCGTTTCTAATTCTAAAGATAGAGTAGAGCGTTAATCTTTGAAGAAGTAAAATATTAACAAAGTACTACGTAACTAATGTCGTCATAAAACCGAAACGAATGAAAGCGTACTCACAAAGAATTTAAAAAGAAAATAAATAATCTAATAAAAAAACGTAATCTACACAGAAAATAAGTCATCAATCTTTAAAAGAACAATATTTTACGATACTTGAAAATTTCAAGTGTTTCTAGGCCTATCTAGATCCACAATTTAGACTCAAAGAAAACTCAATTTCATGGCGCAGTTTGTTTGATTTTTACTGTTTAATTTTTTATTCAAAAATTAATCAACAAAATAGACTTACACTTCAATAGCTTACAAACTTTTCTGCATTATCATAATTTTTTTCAAATTAATCGGGTGTTTATACTAGATTTGATATTGATGTCGTATATGAGTCATTCCACGGCATACTGGAAACTTCTGGGGGCCTGGACTACCGAAAAAGTTTGGGTAGAGCACACTTACCGGACCTATTTTTTCTGATTTCTGGGACCCCTACGAATAAGAAAACGTGCGAGTTGCATCATTATCGGTTGCCACCTGGGTTTCCGATCGAAAAACGCAAAAATGTTCATACATTTTCTTTTGCATTTTTACTGTCGAGAGTATTATTTGTGTACTGCGAAAAAAAGTGCAGCCCAAGAGCTTTGAATAGAGCCTAAAATTTTTAAAATCGGATGTTCCGGTCACAAGTTACGCACGCTTCAATACTGCTAACTCTTTATAGGACTCTCGCGAAACTAATCGATTTTCACTTTTTTTTTCAAATCCTCGAAACTTTTGATCCAGTGACTTGATTTTGAAGTTTAATAGTTTAAATTAAAGCTCTTTTCCTCAACTTTATGATTTTTAGATGCAAAATTGATTTTTCTTATGTATTGAGCTGTATATATGCGTTCAGAAAATCAATCCGCTTTAGAAGCATATATATAGATAAATAGATGAAAAATTTAAATTTAGACCTAAAAACCAAAAACTAAAGGAAAAGAGCTTTAATTTGAGCTATCAAACGTTAAAATCGAAGCATCGGATCGACAGTAACAGGGATTTGAAGAAAGGGAAAAATGTCTGGTTTTTGGAAAAACCGAGTTATTTCGTGAAAGTCAAACCAAAGCACTTTTTTCAAATGGTCATAAATTTTGATCGAGTGATACGATTTTGACGTTTAATAGCTTAAATGAAAGCTGTTTTCCTCAGCTTTTTTGTTGATACAAAGATTTTTTTGTAGTGAGCTATATATATGCTTCTAAAGCCGATTGGTTCTTTGAAAGCATATATATAGCTCACTATATATCAAATTTAAATTTTGACTTAAAATTCAAAAATTTGAGGAAAATAGCTTTAATTTAAGCTTTTAAACGTCAAAATCGAATCACTCGATCAAAATTTATCACCATTTGAAAAAAGTGGTTTGGTTTGACTTTCACGAAATAGCTCGATTTTTCCAAAAACCAGACATTTTTCCCTTTCTTCAAATCCCTGTTACTGTCGATCCAATGCTTCGATTTTAACGTTTTTTAGCCCAAATTAAAGCTCTTTTCCTTTACTTTTTGGTTTTTAGGTCTAAATTTAAATTTTTCATGTATTGATCTATATATATGCTTCTAAAGCGGATTGATTTTCTGAACGCATATATGTAGCTCAATAGGTAAGAAAAATCAATTTTGGATCTAAAAATCATAAAGTTGAGGAAAAGAGCTTTAATTTAAACTATTAAACTTCAAAATCGAGTTACTGGATCAAAAGTTTCGAGGATTTGAAAAAAAAGTGAAAATCGAGTAGTTTCGCGAGAGCCCTGTAAAGAGTTAGCAGTATTGAAGCGTGCGTAACTCGTGACCGGAACATCCGGTTTTAAAAATTTTAGGCTCGATTTAAAGCTCTTGAGCTGCACTTTTGTTCTGTATGTATAAAGTATAGCGCCAAGTCCCATAGGATTCACAGTACACAAATAATACTCTCGACAGTAAAAATGCAAAAGAAAATGTATGAACATTTTTGCGTTTTTTCGATCAGAAACCCGGGTGGCAACCGATAATGATGTAACTCGCACGGTTTCTTATTCGGAGGGGTCCTAGAAATCAGAAAAAATAGGTCTGGTAAGTGTGCTCTACCAAAAATTTTTCGGTAGTCCAGGCCCCTAGAAGTTTCCAATATCCCGTGGAATGACTCATATATAGAATTAGCCGATTGTGAACAATAACTATAGTTATAGAACGCGCTTTGTACATAAATATATCTATACCGACAAGAAGAATAGAACTTAGTGCGCTGAGCGATTATTCTAAGCGGAGACTAGATAGAACACGTCTTAGACTTAACTCGAGCACTACGTATAAGTACGAAGAGAGCCCGATTACGGAGTCTAGGTGGTGCGCTACATAGTTTTTCAACGGAACTTGCGCACCAGGTGCCGGGAAGGCGTCTAGGTAAACAGGACCGCCGATTACGCAGTCCAGGTAGTTTTTCGGCAAATCGTTTCCACAAGGTGCCGGCAAGGCGTCTAGGTAAACAGGATTACCGATTACGCACTCTTTGTAATGCGTTTCATAGCATTTCGGCAAAATGTGTGCACAAGGTGCCGGCAAGGTGTTCAGGTGAACGGGATCGCCGATTACGCACTCTAGTTGGTGCACTCCAAAGCTTTTTGGTCAAATGCGTGATCCAGATGTCGGCAAGGTGTCTAGGTGAAAGGGGTCGCCGATTATGCACTCCAGGTACAGCGCTCCATAATTTTCAGTAAAACGTGTGCATCTCTGTGATTCGTCTTGTAGAAAATGCTAGATAAAAGGAAAGACTCTTCTGCAAATTGGTTTGTGATACTTTTTGGGGCAATACTATTGGGAAACTTTTACGGATACTTTCTGGGATACTATTTGAGATACTTTTTGGGACACTTTTCCCGATAATTTTTGGAATACTTTTGGGGGATATATTTCGGGATACTTTTTAGGTTACTTTTTAGGATCTTTAGGGGATACTTTTTCGGATACTTTTGGGATACTATTTGGGATACTTTTTGGTATACTTTTTGCAACACTATTGCACCAAGTTCTATTCTTCTTGTCGGTATAGATATACTTATATAAAAACCGCGTTCTATAACTATAGTTATTTGTTTATGTTTATAGACGACCATTCTAACCTACTCAGAAACGGCTTATTTAATCACAATTTTCTCAAAATCTAGTCATTTTCCCGAGTTGTGCCCAGCAAGAATTTTGTTCAGGAGATCATCAACTACAACTTATCAAAGTTGCAGCCGATTTGACCAGGACCTCATTTCCTATCATTTTGTGTGGGGTCCTTTCTACCAATTTGTAACTCAGCTGGCGTTCTTCTAGTCGTACAATGAGGTGTAGTTCTATAGTAGAATAAATGTTTAGACAACGCTTCCTCCCTTCCCATTTTAGACTCACTTGGTATTTTGAATTTATTTTTGAAAGATCTTACAGAGTTCTCATTCGACGCTGGATGATACGGGGCTACACGGCTATGCTTCACTCCATTCTGTTCTAAAAATTGCTTAAAACTACTCGATGTAAACGACGGCCCATTATCCGTAACTAAAACTGTTGGAATTCTCCACGTGCTGAAATATTGTCGAAATAACTTAATGGTACTATTAGCGTTTATGTTCGTCATTTTAAAAATGTCGACCCATTTAGAATATGCATCCGTGATAATCAAATACATGTATTTATTAATTGAACCACAGAAATCTGCATGTAACCTCTCATTCGGTCATTCGGGGTAACTCCACGGATGCAATACCATTCTAGGTGGGTTATCGTCATTTTCTTCGCAAAACTTCCAAGTTTTTGTTATGTTTTCTAAGTCACAATCAATCTTTGGCCACCATACATAGGATCTGGCTAGTTCAACTAACAGTAGATTTTTCAACGAAGTGGCGATGGCCGCACATAATGCAGTTGTTTTCAACGGCCAATTCCAGTTGCCTACTTTTATAGGCTTGTACACAGTCTTCTATCTGACCCGGCCACCCATTCATTATGTAGTATTTAGCTTTAGCTAAGACAGAGTCTTTCTCCGTCTCTTGTCTTACAATATGGTTATTGATATCCAGATTCGAATCGCACACAAAATTTAGGTTTGTGTGTTCTTCGCGTTCACTTTTGGCTAGCGCCTCCGTTTTTTGGTACAATCGCGATAATACGTCTTTTCTTTTCCCTTTATGTGTTTCAACCTGAAATTGTACCCGGATAAGAAAACCGCCCACCGTTGCACTCTACTAGCCGCCATTTGCGGAATTCCTTTTTTCTCACCGAAAATATAAGTTAGGGGTTTGTGGTCAGTCTCAAGGGTAAAATCCCGACCATAGACGTATTCATGAAAACTTTTAACTGCGAAAACTATCGCTAATGCTTCGCGATAAAATTGTGAATAATTTTGCTCCGCGACATTGAGCGTTCTAGATGCAAACGCTACGGTTTTTTATATCACCCGGAAATGTGTGAATTAAAACGGCCTCGAAGCCGTCAGGTTAGTGTCTTTTACAAGTCAATCAGGTGACTTTTAAAGGTAAGGCATGAGTACCTACGCTAAGCGATCCTTTAACTCATTTAACGCTGTAGTTTGTCTCTATCCCCACTGCCACTCCCGGTTCTCCTGTATCACTTTAATTCATGACTTGGCAATTATACACATGCCTTCGGCATCAATCTCATGACCTAAGAACGTTATGCGATTTTTTGCAAAAATATATTTTTCCCGCTTCACCATGAGCCCGGCCTCTTCAAGTTTGTCATGCTCCTGTTGCGTCGAACCTGATATTAAGATATAATCGAAGTAAACGACAACTCCCGGAATATCGCCAAGAACCCGTTTTATTTCTCTCTGGAATAACCCTGGTGCTGACGCTAATCCATAAAACAACCGATTTGGTCTATATAATCCCTTTTGTGTCGTTAAAACCGCCAAATTTTTGGATTCTTCGTCCAACTTCACCTGTTGGTAAGCCTGCGTTAAATCTAATTTAGAAAACAACTTACCATCCCTTATGTGTGACAGCAACTCTGCCACCCTCGGTATTGGGTGCCTATCTATAACTAAATTCGGATTCAAGGTAATTCGATAATTACCGCACATTCTGATTTCTCCATTGGCTTTATTAACGGGCACAACCGGTGCCTACAACCGATTCTATGATTTCGTCTCGACATAACCTCTTAATTTCCTTCTCTAGTCCCTCTTGTAACGCATATGCAATTTTCGCAGGTTTACAAAATTTAGGTGTACACGACTTGTTTACACATAAGGTCACTGGCCCACCCATGTAGCAACCCAGTCGCTCTGAAAACACTTTAGGAAACTCAGAAATTATGTCTTCACTGAATTCGTTTTTGTCATTCTGTAACATTTTGACAGTTTCGAATTCTTTTAATTTGACACTAATAACGTCTTACGCTGCTATCCAGTCGCGTCCCACAATGGGTGCACTGTTTCCCTTAAACCCAAATAGATTTAATTTTAAATCCTTATAGCGATATTTAACGTTAACTTTCAATGTGCCTCTTGGAATGATAAAATCGCCCGAATACGACTTGAATTTCCTATCCGACGAATGTATTTGTTTACATTTTAATTTGCTAAACGCGTTTACTATTTTGTCCGAAATAGCTGATATGGGCGAGCCCGTGTCAATCTCAAAACTTAGCGCTTTATTTTCTATTAACAAATCAATTGCCATCGGTTTACAGTTACCGCTCTCATTTTCACGTAAATTCGGTCTAACGTATCATTAATGTTTTCTACCTTCTCGTCATGCAACTCGCCTATGTAATTATGTTTTACCTCTGAGGATTTCGATTTCACCTGCTTACTTTTCTGTGTTTTCTTTTCATCGGACTTTGCCTTACGTACGCGCGCTAAATGGCCTCTCTTTCCGCATTTATTACAATCTAGTTTTCTATACCGACAATCAGACGACTTGTGACCTTTTCGCCTGCAACAATAACACGCCAAACGTTGCAAAGCATCGCGCTGTGCTGCCCCCTTTTTCTCCTCGACGTGTTTGATCTGGTTGTTCGAAGAATTGTTTTTCTGCGGTCCTCCGCCCATAGCTGCTGCATCCCTATCCGGCAGTTCCATGCAAAGAGCCAGGTCGACCTTCTTACATGTCGGTCTTCTTACATGTCAGGTCTTTTTCCCCAATCAGTCGATTCTTAATGCTGCTGGATGCGATGACCAAACAAATTGGTCTGGTAAATGATCACTGAGCTGATTCCCAAAATTACAATTTTCTGACAGCTTCATGAGTCTTGCCACATAAGTGCTTATCGCCTCCTTTTGACCATGCCACTCCTTAAATTTATATCGTTCTGCGATCACGCTTGGTTTCGGCTTTAAATAGTTAGTCAAAATAGCTGCTAACTCATCTACCGTCTTATTCGCTGGCTTCGTTGGTGTACATAGGTTTCTTAGAAGACCATACGCATCACTCCCTATCAGCGTCAAGAACAAAGGTGTATACTTCTCCTTTTGCACGTTGTTGGTAATCACATATTGTTCGAATCGCTCATACCAGATATCCCAATCTTATTGAATATCTGGTAAATTACCAATTGTCGTATTTATGATCGTTTGTTGCCTTTCCAGCTCTGTGTTCCGACTTCGCTTTTGCCTCTCAAACTCTTCTTTGTCCCTTTGCAGTTTCAACTGTTCAAGTTTTAGGTTCTCAGTTAACGTCGTGAGTGCTTCTGTCCTCTCAGCTTCCGTAGCTGCATCCGCTAACAATCTCAACGCGTCCTATAAGGTCACGCTAACTATTGTTCGCACTTTATGGAACCTTTTCCCAAAAACTATTACACGCGTCTAACTTTTGTTGCCTTTCAACACTTCAGTGATTTTTCTTTATTTCGTCGCCAAATGTAATGTTGAATCGTCGGAATATTGAATGAGTCACCAACAGTTGCATACGGATAACTTTATTGAACTTTTTAAAGATTGAACATAGAATTCGCTGTACCAAATACGTCCGTCATCTACGGCGGTTCGAGGCAGTCTGCCTAACCGTCCGTGTGTTACATGTATTCTACGCACTCTATCAGTATTACAGTACAATACGCTACACGCTGTTTAAAAAGTATACACCAATAAATTTTATAAAATAAATTAAACTGATATTTTGATCCCGATTTTTACAATAAAAAAATTCATGAAACTACCTGTTCTTAGTCCAAAACTACCTGTGAAGTTTTAGAGTGGGTCTCGAAGATTAAGACCACTTAAAAAATAAAAATATGACTCTGGAAAAGAGAATTCTTTGATTTCTCCTGTAACGTGGCAAAATGTCGCCGCGTCACATCGGGTTCCGAGCTGCCGGGGTAGAGCGTCTCAAGGCCGTATGAGTGAGGATTGTGTGCATGAGTTAATGGCATCTGTTTCTTTACGAGTAACAACGCGACGAGCGAAGAGACAGCAGCGAAAGGAGAAGAATACGGAGGACTCCTCCAACACTCAGTCAAGGGCGAGGGAGGACGTCTGACTCCGGTGTCGCAATGGTCATCTAGGTTCACCCAGGGCTTTGACGATAGACTCCGGAGGGGCTTCCTATGTGAGCGTCTTCTGCAGCAGCACCAGCGTGATGGTTGCTCGTTCAGGAACGCCGGAAGTAAAACAGCAGCTTCGGCGCTCTAAATAACAGGCGTATCCCGAACCAAGAGCTCAGGCAGAAGGATATGTTGAGGGTTATTTTGTACTTCGTGAATTGCGTTTATCTCGGTTAAGCCGGAATTATCTGTGCGAATACAAGCATGCGAACTTCGCGGCTATCTGCTCCAGCGTCGATAATAATCGAATAGTCGAGCGCGCACGGCGGACGAGCCTGTTGCGGCGCGAGAGCGCGGGCTGTCGGCCCAAGCAATCCGACCAATAGGAGCGCGCGCTGAGCAGCGGCACGGGAGAGCGAGAGCGCGAGACCAGCGACGAGAGCGCGGGCCGGAACTCTCCTGCGCCGGCTGCTCCTGTTCAGACTACTCGCTGTGCTACCGAGGGATTTCTACATCCATTATGTTCTCTTGAAATTTTGTGCTACCTGTTGGATCCTGTTGGCTTGGACGACTGGATAAGGAAGGAATAAGGTCGGTGGTTTCTTCCTAATTAGCGACTAAGTTTCTCCGGCGGGCGTACGCGCAGTTCCATGCTCAGCATTCTGTACGCGTAGTTCTTTGTCATCGGGATTTTAACATCGAGCGCGGCTAACTCGGTTACCTCGACGTCTCTTCTTATTTAAGTTAGTGATTATTGTAAAATTCTGCGAGTGCTTGCTGCCTTGGGCTACCTGGCTAGTGGCGATAGTTACCTCTTAGCTAGGGATTTCTGAGGCTACCTGTTTTGTGATTAGTTAGTGAGGATCATGAGTGCTGCGGAAAATACGCGTCGACGAGTACAAGAGGAACTCGTTCGGCGCTCGCGAATAGTTTAGAGGCGCGAGAGATGTCGTAAGGCGTTGGAGCACAGACAGGCTCTCGGCCTAACGTAGGCTCGACAGGAGCGAGCGGACAAGGAGCGTTCGATCGCGACTATTAAATTAGGCAAATGTGATCGGAACAGGGCATGTATGATTTTATCTTCGAACAAAGCGTGAGTGAAGCGTCGCGTGGACGCGCATGAATGAAAGCCTTGAGACGCGCGAGAGTCGTGTGTCTAAAGAGGGCTAACTTTTAAAATAGGATTTTTTGCGAAGTTTGCGAACAGGAAAAGCTGCGATCAGCTAAGTGTCAGTAAAACTAAGTTGTAGTTAAGTTACGCGAGCTTGAGTGCGAATACGTTAAATTCTCTGTTAAAACTGCTACCTGAAGGCTCTCTCAATTGGTGTGAATGAGTAGTAAATTTCGTAAATAAAGAGAGCTCTTGTCTAGACAGGCGTTCGTTAATAACCCCCAACCGCCCTCTCTCCTTACCGCGTAGCGGGACTGAACTAGCCATTCAATAACATCTACGCCACGACGAACAACGAAACAAAAACCCTTTTCCGCCTCGTTCCCGCGACGAGTCTCGATGACAAAGAAGCTGCGAGGTTCTGACATTTCAGGGGGAACGTCTCGCGCCAACCGAGATATCTACGAGAGATTCCTCGGGAACGAGGCCGACACATAACGTTTGGCCACGTGAAAAGTTGAGTGTTATACTTCTCTAAAAAACATATAATTCAAATGTATAATATAAAATTAAACTAATTTTAAACTATGTAATTATATTTTATAGTGGTAAAAAATATTTAAAAAAATAAAGTGTTCTTAATAATCTTCTGAATTTTAATAACACGGAATTTTTCTCGATTGCTAAAAATCGATAAACATGCCAAATTTTAATATGAAATGATTTACCAAACTTATCGATGTTTAAGGATTTTCAGCTCGTAAAAGAAGGAAAATTAAGAAAATTGTCAAAAACATAAATAAAATTTCCCGTTTTAACTGTAATTTTTTAGAGAAAAAGATCTTTGGATTTTTTTAAATCAAATTATGATTTTTAAGTGGTTTTAACCTCGAGGACCTACTCTAAAATTTCGCAAGTAGTTTTAGACTTAGAAAAAATAGTCTCATAAATTTTTTAGTTGTTGAGATTAAGATCAAAATCTCAATTTCAATTCAAAGTTTAAGGTAGTTCTACACCGAGTGGGGGTAACCTTTTAGAAAATCTATTTCCACTGCAGTTTATTGAAAAATATAATATAATCTAAAAGGAGCTAAATATCTATACTAGGAACTCAGAACAATTTAATTGAAACCGGTTGAGTCTTCGTGTGCTCTAATAATGCTCATTAAACAAAAAATTTACAAAAATACTGGAATATTTTTAGTTTTTCATCCGATTTAAATGAACTATAGCTCCTTGGAAAGTTTCAGGATAAGTTACCGTTGGAGTTGTGATGATAGCACTCATAGGCGAACTACAGAATGCGATTGTTCATGTAAAAATCATAAAGTCAAGTAAGAACCGTATAGAATCATGCAAAAAATTGCATTTTATACTTCGCTTATGAATGCTGTCAGCAAAATTTACAAGGGAAAAAATTTGCGCGAGTAAAAACCGCCATTTATACAACGTTCAGGTATTAAATATAAAAGTGGACACTTTCAACTTTTTCAAATGTCATGCAATATAAAACACTGTAGCCTTTTCACCATACTGTTTAATTAATACGATGAATATTAGTAGTAGGGGCTAAGGGGATTCTGCGCCACTTACCCTATGAGTTTTTGCTCCCTACCTTACCGACCGTGAAAAAATCGCTAATATCGACGTGAAAAGTCACCCCCTAAAATCTTACCACCCCTGCAATACAGACATATAAGACACCCCTTCTCCTGAAATTTTACCGACCCCTGCAGTACCGATCTAGAGGATACCCCAGGCCCCCAAAAGTCCAATGCTCGCATCCCGATACTCGATGCGGGGGTGCATCCCGATGCCCGATGCCCGATGCCCGATTCGGAGTGCATCCTGATGCTCGATGTAGCTTGACATCGCAGTGCTATCATGCTTTATATATATATATAAAACAAGGTGAGTTAAAATTAATACGTTTAAGGAAAAAA
Organism: Philotrypesis tridentata; assembly: GCA_018906965.1. Taxonomy (NCBI): domain Eukaryota; kingdom Metazoa; phylum Arthropoda; class Insecta; order Hymenoptera; family Pteromalidae; genus Philotrypesis; species Philotrypesis tridentata. The sequence goes on from JACCIB010000636.1 coordinate 44,903, forward strand.
GGTATGGAAATATTTTACGTAAATAAACAAAGAGTAAAATAGATTTTATTTGAACATATTTTATTCATTAAATTTTAATACATTTATTTATAGAGTTGTACATATTTTATTCATATGAATTCAATGACACATCCTCCCAAATAATTCATTTTAACTTGACGTTTGATTGTTTCTGCCTTAAATGAATTAAAAACATTTTCATCGCTAGCCAATAGATCATTAACTTTTACAGGCATAAAGACATCAAATGCTTTGTTAATTTGTAGCACAATTTTTAATCCATATTTTGTATCAACCTTCTTAACCTCTGTAATGATATATTCATCGTTTTTGTTCAATTCCCTTAACTTCTTAGTTGGTAGGTAGCATGGTATATTAGCTACTTCATTGATAGCCTCCATTGCTATTATTTATTTGGTAGTACGTATATCTATGAATAAATATTCGTTTATTATTATTTATTAGCCTTTTATTATTATTTATTAATTATTTATTTATATGATTTACCTTTTACTGCAGTCAAACTGAGAATGATATGATCATGATTGATCAATATCAATTTATACTGAAATTCAAGGACAAATCATCCTTCTTCGCGCGCATTGAAGGTTATCCTTTCAAGGTTAAAACTCATGCGCACGCATTCAAGGTTACAACTTTCTTCTCAAGGCTAACTTACTCTCTGCGCACGCATCGGAGGTCATTTCTTTTCAAGGTTAATATTTTCCGTGCGCAGAAATTCACGACCTTGATTGCGCGCGCATTTCTTTAACCTTGAGAAGAAATTTATTCCTTGATGTATAACCTTGACTTTTTATATATAAAGGCTAGCAAGCGTTCATTCAACCCTTGATGAATTGCATGGATGCATATACTTATATGCAATTGCAAGAGTTCATTCAACCCTTGATAAATTACGTGGTTGCATGTACTTATACGCAAATTTTTTCTATTTTTTCAAATTTCAATTATTTATAGTAAAACTGTATTATCTTAGGGTTTAACATAGTATAATAAATACGTTGAAATATATCTGCACGCATGCAAAGATTTTAAATTAAAGTGCAGATGCGATACATGTTGCAAAAGTATGCATGATGTCAACTTAGAGTTTAGTATAGTAAAATACACTGCATCTGCACGCTTGCAAAGATCTTAAAGTATAGTTCAGATGCGAAGTCTTATGCAAAAGTATGCGCGATATCACTTGACTGTCCGGATGAATCTTCAAACAGGAGTCAAATTTCGATTTCGATTCAGAAGTTCGGAACGATATCTGTCATGGTCTTTAGTACGCTGTAAGTTTTCGAACAGTAAAGTTGTGGTGAAGAGAGCGTGAAACAGAGTAATTAAACAAAAAAAATGAGTTCAAAAATACCGATTATAGTGACGGAAGATTTGACAGAGATTAGTGAAGAAGTTTTACCTGGAGAGGTAAAAGTTAAAGTGGTAGCATCTGATCCGAGACTAACACGGCTTGTAATAGATCTACCGTTGCCATCGTTTATTCGCAATGTGGCAAAAAAGGTAAGCAATTTTTTATTTTGAAAACAATATGAATAGAAAGTTTTTTTCTCATACAAAAATACTGTTTTGCAGTTCTTTTTTCGGAAAGATGTAAACGTGAACAAAATACAAAAACAGACTGATGAGGTAAATTTTAACTATAATATATATAATAAATTGCATAGCAAAAAATACTCATATTACAAGTTTTGTTACAATTCTTGTCATAAATATTGTAACGGATGCATAGGCACGTTACCTCCTCTCCGGGCGTACACCAAGAATTGTTAATACAAATATTCTTGTTTCAGATCGCCAGCGGACACGAGTATGCGAGAGAGACAGAGAGAGAGAGAGCGCCTAGTTAGGCAGTAATTCAGAGAGAGCGCGCGTAGTTCCCCCCTCCCTTCGGTATCACACACCGACTATTCAGTATTGCGCTAACCGTCGAACGGTGGGCCACGCGAACCCCGAGCTTAGAGCCTTCCGTATTTTGGGACATCCCCGACGCTTCTGGCCTTCCGACCGGACTTTCGCCCCATTGCGTGCGACCTCCACACGACCGGCCAGGACGACTGCAGCGTCCGAGAGCTCCAGCGGCGACTTCCCGGCATCTGCGCTATTGTAAGTACCGCTCTCTCTGGCTCTCGATATTCGGGCGAGTGTGCCCTTTCTCTCTCTCTCCCTCGCTCCGTGTGCGGCGACGCACAGCTCGTGCGATCGAGCACTTGTTATTTCAAGTTCAATATACCTATAGTTCTCATTGCTAATCACGAGTACATTTATTTCGCGAACCTTCTTCCCGCCGCCTCCGCGATCCCTTCGAGAATCTAGAGCCGGCCGAGCCTGACAACGAGATAGTAAAATAAACGCGGAGAGTCTTCTCCACGGTTGCAACGACCGATCGTCCGAGAACATCGACCGGACCGTTACAAATGGCGCCCTAACGTTATTGTGGCTATATTAATTCAGTGATACTCGTGAAATATTTCACTCGGAAACGCGTACGCCTCGCAATACTCATTTTTTTCTTACTCTTATTGTTCTCGTTGTTATACGAATAAACGGTCGAGAAATAATTCTAACAGTTAATTCTCGAACGAGCTACCATATATGAATTCTTCGTAGTCGAACGAAAGTATCGACGAGCGTCGTACAAGCGTGAGCGTGTTTGTTTACGTTCCTTCGCCGAGCCGAAAGCTCGAGACACGCGCCGCTGCTATACACGAAGATCAGAGTAAGCGTACGACACTCGATAGACGCGCCGCGCGTATATACAGTATACCAGTGCGTACGGCAACACGTAGCCTTCGAGTACCGTTACTCGAATTTTACTTGTGCAAATTTCGCCCGACGCGATCAGGTAGCCCGTCTAGGCAAGCGAGAGCCGAGCGGCCGACGGCATAGACACTGCTGCGGCGTATACCCATTGTTTACATCGCGCGCGCCGAGTTGTAGCTCGACGCTATAGTGTCGCCCGCCCAGGCAGGTATACGGTTGCCCGCCGATAAGCGAGAGAAACAGCATATTGTATACGTCCGGCTAATTACTACAACTGTACGATTCTCACGTCGTATGTCGTATACGATTTCTTAGAATTGCCGACTGACTCTCTCAATTTACTGTAGCCGAATATTATTCGATTGCGTTATTATTTAACAATATTAGTAAAATATTTTTTTTCAATATTATTCAGCAATATTATTTACATAGGTAAATTTATTTTATTTGTTTGAATTGATATTTATTTTTGTGAACTCAAAATTATAGTTTTTACTATCCTCGCGCACTCGTTTTTTTTTCATGTGAACGATATTTCTCGAGCGAATAATTTTGAATTACAAAACTAAATTTTATTTTGTGGTAGTGTTTTTTTCTCATTGCTTAATAATTTATTGGTGGATAACTCTAATCATTTCTCGGGTGCTTAGTCAAATTTTCAATAATTTTCTTACCAAAATTAAAATTTTTTTTTGTTCTTCTAATTTCAATTTAGTAAATTACGAATGAGCTTTTATTCGACTGCAGACATGTCGCTTTCTGAGTCACTAACAAACAGTCAGGTGATTAGCAATCGCTTGTTGGAATTTTTGGAGAAATTGAACGCAAATGAAGTATCGTTCGCGTTGTCGAAAATCGGACTAATAGATAGCGGTATTGTTGAAGATAATAAATCGCGTTTGTATAAATGCCTCATGGGCGAATATACCGCGGAAGATTTTGTACCTACGCCGATTTCTGTAAACGCAAATCTAGAGCGAAAACTACATACGTCTGCGCGCGATAGGTATATTTCAGCATTGCCCGCCGAAATCAGTAAATTCCTGCAAAAAGACGAAGACTCAGCATTAGTACATATGTTAGAAGTTAGACGTGTCCCAGTAGATGTACCATCAACCAGTTTCAATGAAATTATTAACGCGTCGACAAGTAATTATGAACAGCCGAATAAAACGACTTCGTGTGAAAATTGTGGTAATAATTCACTATTCGAAAGAGATAACCGAGACTCGGACGACCTAAGCCAACACAGCTCACAAGATTCCGAGCATAAACTGTTACAGGAAATGAACAAAAATAAAGTTACAAATCCGGACGAATTGAATAATAAATTCGTCTTATCAACGAAAGGCTGTGTGTATGGAGTACCAACCGAAATTGCGGACGATCTCAGTTATTATAAATCAGTAATAAAAGCACAAGAGAAATCATTTAAGCGTACGTTAGAGTTACACGAACAAACGCTTAAACAAACTTTAGACATCCACGAGTCGACGCTTGAGGCAAAATTGGAAAGAATACACGTACTCGAAGCGACGATACAGAAGCACGAGGATACGATAAATAAGACGGGTGATTTTGCAGAAGGCCTTATTGCAGAAATCGACCGCTTAGAGAAATTGCTCGCGGTAGAGCAGAAATCACAACAAACGTCGAATGCGCACCCGGCAAATGCAAATCGACACGTAAATTTTAATGATACGTACTCGAAAAATTATTTTAATCCAGATTCCGTGCCTCTGCAAAACTCGTGCATTCCACCAATAGAAAGGAGGGCTCAGTCTACGCCGTTTCAGAGAGCATCAACGCCGGCGTATAACGATTCTATTCATTTTAGACCATGGAGATATACTGACCCGACGACAAGCAGTAATACACAAAACACACGGCCGATGAATACGGAAGCCCGACCAAGTGCAGGGCCGACACAAACAAATCATCGGACGACGTCCGAGTGGCAATCTACACCAGGTACACATAACTCCTACCAGGACCGTAGATGTGTCTGGGAAGGGGGGGTGGGTCAGCCGATTCCTTTTGATCGCCTGATTCCAGAGAAGGTCTTAGACATAGGAGACAAAATTAGAAGGTGGAAAGCCAAATTCGCTGGCAATCCAAAAGAGGATATAGAGGATTTTATCAGAGATGTTGAAGATGCACTTAGACTAGCTCGTCCACGCCTGTCAGACGAGGACTTATTAGATGGACTCTCTCAACTATTATCAGGCGGAGCACTGAAATGGGCTCGCATCGAACGTCACAAATGGAATACTTGGGACGATTTTTGCAAGGACGCCAGACTCACGTATGGCTTAACGGACGAAGCTCGATCGAGCTTACTGTTAGAAGCGAGCAGACGAACGCAAGGCCCCAATGAGAGCATAAGTGACTACTACGTCAGCATGGTCACGCTGTTCGACCGTATGAGTGAAGACACCTCTTTGAAACAAAAACTCGATATCCTATATCTAAACATGACTCCTTCATTAAGATATATCTTTGGCAGAAATGAGGTAAATACTTTAGATGAATTTCGCCACAAAGCTCTCGCGGCTGAACGACGAACCACTATGGGTACCAACCCAGTGCCACCCCTGTGCTCAGACCAGGCGAGTACCGATAAGGCCAAGAGCAAAAGTCAGCCGAAGGTCGCAGCGATCAGCTCTTCAGATCCAAATGAACCACCTCCTTGGTTCTCTTCGGTTTCAAGTAACTGGGATAAGAGGCTATCTGATTTAGAAGTAGTAATGAATAAGAAAAAACAAAAGAAGCCTCCTCCTCCCGATAAGAAGAAAAGCTCCAAGGAAGGTAAAGCTGAACAAACGAAAACGACTGATAATAAGCAGCCTAGCGACGACAGCACTCGAAAGAAAGACGAAAAGAAGAAAGATCTCGTCTGTTATGGCTGCCAAAAGCCAGGCTACACAAAGTATACTTGCCCTGACTGTAAGGGAAAAGCCAAAGGGGAAAAGTAGAGGAGGTCCCTACTGACCCCATAACGCCTCGGACCTCAGAGAGTACGACACCAGTACCGATTGTCGCCGCGCGTTGCGCCGCGACCAGTAGCAACGGTATACTGTCAGATCAGCGATGGTGGCTGCAAGTAAACGTTGGTGAGTTCCGGATCAGGGCCCTTTATGATCCCGGAGCGACACAAACTTGCATCGGCACGCTATCTATACAGTTGGCCACAGCATGCAACGCTACTGTAAAACCTTGTGATGGACTTGTCGCGTGTATGGCAGACGGCAGCACATCCATGGTTACCGGAACTGTCGACCTTCCTTTCACGATTGGCGGACAATCTCGTACGCTGACTGCCTTGATCGTACCTGATCTTCGTGAAGGATGTAATCTCGGCGCAGATTTTGTGTTGAAATTTGACGCGAGACTGAATCCACGCGATCGAACTTTGACAGTCGAAAATTCGACAGAAGTTATTCGCGCGGACGGAGCGGAGGAGAATGAGATCGGTCAACCGAGCCTGGCATCCATAGGGCTGCAAGAATTGACCTATGCCCAACAGGTGGCATTGGACGAGTTGCTCGACCGTCTCATCCCTAAGTACACGGGACCTCTCGGCTTCACTAACTTAGTAGAATTCGATCTGGAAGTTGAGACATGTCGGCCGATTAAGCAAAAATACTATCCAGTATCGAAGATCCTCGAGGAGATGATGCATACGCAAGTCAAAGCAAAATTAGAAGCTGACATCCTCGAGCCATCTGATAGCGAATGGTCCAGCCCAGCGCTAATGGTGCGAAAAGGGAAAAACGGAGATCGTCGTTTGTGCATCGACTTTCGAAAACTGAATAAACTAACTAAAGTCAGCGCGTATCCCCTTCCGCACATGAATACCATCTTAAGTAAGCTCCAACGCGCTCGCTATATTTCCACCATCGATCTCAGCGATGCTTATCACCAAATCAAAATTAATAAGAGGAGTCGTCCGTATACGGCCTTTACCGTACCAGGTATGGGCCTATTTCAGTGGAAGCGTGTCCCGTTCGGGCTAGCAGGTGCCCCAGGTGCATTTCAAAAACTGATTAATTCGATCATTACGCCTGACCTGGAACCTCACTGCTACAGCTACTTAGATGACATTATTATTTGTACTGATACATTCGAGGATCATCTGAAATACCTCGAATTAGTTTTAAAGAAGTTGGTAGAAGCTAATCTAACGATTAATCGACAGAAGAGTCACTTTTGTCAAAGTGAAGCTCGGTATTTGGGAGTCCTGGTTAACAGAGACGGATTTCGCCCGGATCCCGAAAAGATTAAACCGATCATAGATTACCCTAAACCAAAGAATCCAACCCAAGTACGAAGATTCATGGGAATGACAGGGTGGTATTTAAGATTCTTAAGAAATTACGCAGATATTGCCCGACCACTCTTCGATCTAACTAAGGCCAAGGCGAAGGAGAATTTTTCTTGGGACGAGACGCATCAAAGATCGTTCGAACAGATAACACATCCGGCACTGGCCTTGGAAGTGTACTCACTCAGACGATGGATAACCAAGAGCGGGTTATAGAATTTGCCAGCCGAACCTTGACGTCAGCTGAACGTAATTATTCGGCCACGGAACGCGAGTGTCTCGCGATACTCTGGGCAATCAGGAAATTCCGCCCGTATGTTGAAGGTTACCATTTCAACGTTATTACCGACCATAGCAGTCTCAAGTGGCTCAGCAATCTGCGCAACCCTACGGGCAGATTAGCGCGATGGGCGCTCGAACTGCAAGAATACGACTATGTCATTGAACATCGGGCAGGTTCGTCTCACCTAGTTCCAGACGCACTAAGATAGTGCGTCTGGAACTAGCTGGACTTAGCTGAAAATCGTCCAACTCTGGCGAGTGTTAACCCAGAGAGCGATACAACTGACGACTGGTATCTAAACCGACGCCATGAGGTGGCTACCAAGCCACTCGAAAATCCGAATTGGAAGCTCGTCGGCAGTAAGCTGTACTCGTATCGGCCGAATGCGTTTATCGACGAAATTCTAGAAGACGATAACGCGTGGAAACTAGTTGTTCCGAAAGAGCAACGTGAGCAAGTTTTAATTGAATGTCACGATCAACCAACGGTAGGCCACTTCGGTCGCAAGAAAACTTAGCAGCGAGTAGCCCTGTCGTATTATTGGCCATCGTTGAATAAAGACGTAAAGAACTACGTCCGCACATGCTTGACCTGTCAACAATGTAAGCCGGAACAGCGTAAGCCGCCCGGTCAAATGGGAAATCGCAATTTTTCCCGACCGTGGGAGACGGTAGCAGGCGACGTGATGGGTCCTTTACCGAAATCGACTCATGGATTCGAATACCTTTTAGTATTCCAAGACATGTTTACCCGATGGGTCGAATGTATTCCTATACGTAAGGCAAATGCGCAGACTATTATAAAACATCTGAACGATCAAGTATTCCTACGATTTGGCACCCCGAAGGTATTTTTCTCGGATAATGGTACCGAGTTTCGAAACAAAGCAATGGATAAATTCGGTCGAGCGAGCCAATCGTACGATTAAAACTTTGATACGTGAATACCTTGACGGACATCACAAAAACTGGGACGAACACATTTCGGAGTTCGCCTTCAGTATGAACACCGCGGTCCAGGAATCTCTAGATGCATCACCAGCCATGCTGAACTTCGGCCGACAGCCTAATCCACCACTATCTCTACTTCGTCAAGAAGAGTTGGTAGCTACGACGGAAGAAGCAAAGCAGACTGGTAGATTGGAAGAGTAGAATGGAAGATTTAGAAGATTTACGAGATCTAGCTAATGAACGCGCTAAGGCAGCGCAGCAGCGACAAGCGAAGTATTTCAATGATCGCCACCGAGACATACGATACTCAGTCGACGATTTAGTATTAAAGAAGAATAGAGTACTGTCGTCTGCAGCCGAAGGCGTCGCAGCGAAACTCGTGCCACCTTATATCGGCCCCTTCAAAATCAGCCGCATATTAAGTTCGAATATCTACGAACTTATTGACTTAGATGGTAAGGTACTGGGTCCAACGGACGTAAGCGATCTTAAGGCTTACCAAGAGAGAACGGCCGTCGATTCACCAGTGGACGAAGAAGACGACCGAGCCACGCCCGAGGACGAAAAAGACGCTGCAACAGAAGATATGCGAGAAGAAGACGAAGAAACCGCGCCGATGAACTCAAGTATTCCGCGCGAATGCGATAGTCCGCCGACAGACGTATCCCCCACGCAATCCGCGAGCGTAAGCGAAAGTAAACCCAAACGAGGACGACCGAAAGGCGCGAAAAACAAAGCTCGTACGGCACCGGTAGACCTTTCTCCAAGGCGAACGCGCGCACAAAAGGCGGTAGCATAGGGTTTCGGCAGATACGCATCCTCTTTACTTCTTATCATCTTTGTGTGTTCTTTTATTCCTAAACCCATTACTAACCCATTGTGTTGTCTCTCCCCTCGACCCCACAGATCAAACAACATGAAGAGAGCAGCGAGCTTGGACGCCCTATCGGACGACTTTTTACGTCAGCTGAGACTGGCAGACATGAGTAGAGCCGTGCCCAATCCAGCACAGGTTTCTCCGTCGGCCGTAATCACGTCCGCCGAGTCCAACGAGACCATCTACCTCGACCTGGCGAAATCGGACCAGGCTGAGACGACGCCCGCAACCAAGTCCGATCGGCCGACCGCCCCAGTAGTGGAAGCAATGACGCCGGACGAGATAGAAGATAGGAAGAAGAGACTCATGGACGAGCTCAAGGCGCTCGAAGACGTCCAATTCAAGGCGGCCATGGACAAAAGGGCGACCGCCAAGGTTAAGGCCGGACGAATCCGCAATGAGCTGATGGCCGCATTGGAAGAGACCTTGGAAATCGGCAACGAAATACGCAAAACGTTCGGAGAGCGAGCAGACTTGCCGGACGATACCAAGTTGGCAGAGACCCTTAAGTATCTGCAAGGGACAAAGCCGACAGGGCGTCTGTTATCGACCAAGTCGGCGAACGAATCCGTTCATCCGACTCCCAAGTCAGTCAATCGGCCAGGAGGTTCGGCCGAAATACAAGCGGACGACAAAGGCAAAGCCCGCTCCTCTGGCTCCAGCCGTGAATAGTCAGTACAGTCGATCGAGGACCTCAATGCGGAGTTCAAGCGGTCCGCAGAACTCAAACGTCGGGCAAAGCTCGAACACGCGAGGACGACCGGGCAATACTATACAGAGCCCGGCCTTCGGTGCCCGATCTGTGGTCAACGAGGCATTAGGAAGATGGAGGAGTGCACCAACTTCTCGGTGCATGGTACGGACCTCACGTACTGCACCAAGTACAAGAAGTGATGGACGACCTTGGCCTTCGGCCGACAACTCCCCCACTCCTCATCCTCACTGTTACCTTAAGGTTCAAACCCTCCTCTCCTTGGCAATCATGTAATTTAGTGCAAAATTCTGCCGATTTTTTTTTATTTTCTAAGGCACTGACGCCCGATTTTTTTTGTTGTGTATCACAAATTATTTCTTATTATTTGACCGTATTGGCCATCGGCCGATAGTATTGTAAAGAGAGAGAGATGGGAGATACCCCTTAATTAATAAATAAATTTATATTTTTATATTGCAAATCATTGCGTATTATTCATTAATTTTTTTTTATTACAACTCTTGATAAAATTTTTTTTGTTCTTTATCTTGTAGCCCTACAATTCGTACGGTGTAGTATAATCCCTTATCGCCCAGATAGTCGAAGTAAGCGAGAGCTGGTACGCCGGGATGGGTACTCAGCGTCTGGAGGGGGGTGTTGTAACGGATGCATAGGCACGTTACCTCCTCTCCGGGCGTACACCAAGAATTGTTAATACAAATATTCTTGTTTCAGATCGCCAGCGGACACGAGTATGCGAGAGAGACAGAGAGAGAGAGAGAGCGCCTAGTTAGGCAGTAATTCAGAGAGAGCGCGCGTAGTTCCCCCCTCCCTTCGGTATCACACACCGACTATTCAGTATTGCGCTAACCGTCGAACGGTGGGCCACGCGAACCCCGAGCTTAGAGCCTTCCGTATTTTGGGACATCCCCGACGCTTCTGGCCTTCCGACCGGACTTTCGCCCCATTGCGTGCGACCTCCACACGACCGGCCAGGACGAATGCAGCGTCCGAGAGCTCCAGCGGCGACTGCCCGGCATCTGCGCTATTGTAAGTACCGCTCTCTCTGGCTCTCGATATTCGGGCGAGTGTGCCCTTTCTCTCTCTCTCCCTCGCTCCGTGTGCGGCGACGCACAGCTCGTGCGATCGAGCACTTGTTATTTCAAGTTCAATATACCTATAGTTCTCATTGCTAATCACGAGTACATTTATTTCGCGAACCTTCTTCCCGCCGCCTCCGCGATCCCTTCGAGAATCTAGAGCCGGCCGAGCCTGACAACGAGATAGTAAAATAAACGCGGAGAGTCTTCTCCACGGTTGCAACGACCGATCGTCCGAGAACATCGACCGGACCGTTACAATATATAGTAATTTTTGCTATAGAACATAATTGCTAGTACACGTTTCTCAATGTGTATATATTACGATGTTCTTTTTTATTTATATATTTTAAAAAATATATATTTCAGATTAAAAATAAAAAGTCTGATATACCGTCCTCACCGGTTCACTCCTCAACCTCAGCTGACAGCTCAGCAAATTTACATTTTTTGTAAAAAGAAAGATTTTGAGAGGAGTGACATTCAGTCATTAGATATACCTGAGGTATAAATATCATTTACATACTTACTTTTATTTTATTTTAATAACTAATGGAAAATTTTATCTTTTTTAGATTGTAACTACGTCATCAAGAGAAAAAAAATCTGCCAAAACAAATGTTAAGGAGAAGAAAATTCTGAGGGTTGGAAAAAGAAACTCTGATAAGTCGTTGGAAGCGTTAAAAAAAAAGCGAAAGATTGTTTTACATTCATCTGATGTATCTATGAATAAATTGAAGAAAAAAAATAAGAGACAGCATAAAACTGAGCAGGTAAATTAATATACATATATTCATATATTTATAGAAAAAATAAGAATAAATAAAAATAATAATTATATGTATTTTCAGCTTGAGAAAACCAAAGAGAAGATGGATGCAGTCTCGACGGAGGTGCTTTCAGCAGTCTCATTGACTGCACTAGAAAAAAGGAATTTTGAAAATCTATGGAATGAAGTGCCGTCAACAGGTATTCCTAAGGCATATATATACATTATCTTAACTTTGTTTTAATTCATAATAATCATAATTTAAACAATTGTATTTACATATTTCTAAAATATTTTTTTATAATATATTTCAGATTAAAACCAAAGAAAAGGTGGATACACTCTCCACGGAAGCGTACCCATCAGTCACGTTAAATCCATTTGAAAAAATGGATTTTGAAAGTCTATGGAATGAAGTGCAGTCAACAGACATGCCTAAAGTATATATATACACACACATAATTTATCATACTATTATATATTTATTTCAAGAGATAACTAATATAAAATAATTAATTTATATTTTCAGATTGATGATATTCCGTGCACACTCTTAACAAAAAAATCATATCAAAAAGAAACAATTCAGCAGCCAGTCAGCAGCCAGTCAGCCAGCATTGACCAGTCTGGTAAACAGGTATGTGAACGTGAAGATGCAACTGCTGAGCAATATTCTCAAGTCAGATTATTTATTTTTCTCATGATAAAATTATTATTATTATTTACATAATCAATTTGATTTTACAGATTTTATATTCACCATAGGAAGTACCATTAATATTATACTCCATCGAAAGAGCTTGAGATACCATATTCTCCAGAGTATCCAAATAAAAATTTACTTCAGGTATATATTGCGACAAGGTGCCCGTATACAAACATGTACGCACACCTAGCGCAACGCTGTGCATACACACAAGCATGCAAGCGCACGGCAACACGAGGATCGAGGTAGCAGGAGCCGCTCACGAAACCGCTAGAGGGGAAAGGAGAAAAGATTAGGAGAAAGAGAGAGACCGACAGACATGTGAGTCGGCGACAAGTACAGCGCGAGAGAAAGAGAGCGCGCTATACCAGAGAGAGAGAGAGAATCGCCGAAGGCGAGACGATGACCACACCGAGAGATTACACCTTGGCCTTCGACCCAGGCACATGCACTATCGATCGCTCCCATTGATCGAGCGACGCGGATAGCCCGCCTGCTGGGAGGCCCAAGCTGCTGCACGGCCCCAACCATTGCCCCGCCAGCCTTGCCTCCCAGGGAAGCCGCATCTGATCCACCCAGAGGATCCAGGGCCAGCTGCCACCGGCCCCAGCCCGATCGCCAGTCACGACGAGGTTAGCTGCGGAGCGGACGCCATCAGCCCAGCCGACGGCACCGACCAGCATGTAAGTGCCGGCCGAGCGTCCCTGTCTCTCTCTCTCTCTCTCTCTCTCTCTCTCTCTCTCTCTCTCTCTGGTAAGTGAAGCGCACGGTCGTGCTTCATATCGCTCCTGTGTTCTCTAAGTTATATCTTTGCATATACTCTTGTGGGAGTGATCTAATTTTGCAGAAGCATCCGGATCTCCGCAGGCTCCACGCTGCCGGAGCATTAACTGCATGGCTCCTTTTTTGGAGCCGGAAGACCAATTACAAAATTTTACTGTGCTTGCTTTGGGCTGGTCCTGCTATCCATTCCTGCGCGTCGCTTTGGTGGTAACGCTCTTTTGGTCAAGTTGACGGTCCAATTACCATTTCAAATTCACATCCAATAGACTCGGACGTTTGGCACCTATTTCCACACTGTCAACGTTACACGGTCAGCGCTGTCTCTCCGACTTAATGAAGAAGGACTACACTCTTATCTTTAAGAGAGGTTTGAATGTTGTTTGTTATTTTAGCCGCGGATAGGTGAAAGTTAAGTTTGTTACAAGTGTTAAAAGTGCATTATTGTTATTTATTTAGTGCAATTCTATGGTCTGAGCGCGCTAGGCTCATTGATTGATCGTATTTATTTGTGCGTTTGTACATTGCAGTTATATCTGCGGCATAAATTTTAGCGATTTGAATAATTTTATATTTTTCTTCTCGTAAAAGCGGTGCGCATTTTTATTGTAATTTTGAAATTTGTGTAGTCCGTTAGAAATATTTTCAATGTTATCTCGAAGGAACAAGGCAGTTAATCTATTGTTATGAACTGTTGGCTGAGGCCCATGTATTGATGTGTTTACTTCTTATATTTACTGTGTAGCATTTATTATTAGCTAGTCGATTTATCGGTGATTTAGTAGCGTGATGTGATCGAGTTTTATTGTAATATAATATTCTTCTGTTTGGGCGTATTATGCCTAAGAAATCTCCGAGGAAATCGTGTGTAAGGTGCCATAAAAAGGAAGTCATTCTATCTTCCGGCCCTATATTGCGTTGTAAATCCTGTTATAGGCCATACCATATTAATTGTGCTGCCGGGTTAGGTTTTCTCTCCGATAATATTGTATATTGTTGCGCATCTTCAGATTTGAGCGAAATAATTAATGTAAATAATCGAACGCCAGCGGGCGAAAAAGTGTCGTCGCGTGCGATTTTAATTGACACAGTGCGTAGTTCGCGAGCCCAGCTGAACGATCTGGTCAATTTTCCCTCTGACGGAATTAGCGAGGATTCTAGTGCTGAGTCGGTTAGCTCAGCTGTGGAATTAGTCTCCGGTAAAGTCCCGAATCTAGTCAGTACAGTAGCTAGTAAGCGGCTTCTTTCTCCGCCATCTCCTTCCGAAAATTCTACATCGAAGAAGTCACGCGATTATTCATTTGCACCTGTGAGCATCCCCGTCGCACTGAGGTCTAATCTTCCGATCAGCATCGAAATGTCGGGTGTAAATGATGATTCGGTGGCTCCACTATGGTTCCAGGATTATGTCGCGAATTTTAACGCCTTCAAATCAGATGTGCTATTAAGAGTATCAAATCTCGAAAGCCTTACGGCAAAGGTTGACGGGCAAGCTCAGCTACTCGATTCGCACACTCAGGAGCTTGCGGATATTCGTGCAAAATTAGAAAATTTATCTAGTGCTAGATCGTACGATAGAGGCGAATTTATGATTGCAGGTATCCCTGCGGTGGTACAGGCATCTCCGCGTGAGATCGCACAAAAAGTTTTTACTGCATTGAATGTTCTTGAGCTAACCTCAGCCATTTTAGATGTCCGCGAAATGCGCAAACCGTCTAATCCGAATGCAATGGACGTAACAGAACCTAGTGATGTGTCTCGTGAGTTAGAAGCTACCGTAGCCATTAGTGATGCGACGCGAGCCGGGGAAGCCGCAAACATCGCGAATCGCAGGAAATCGATCTATCGCAGTGCAAATGGTTTCGCCTGCGGCGCGTGATATGATAATTGCCAAAAAGGGTGCTCTCTCGAGCGTTAACGCGCAAATTCTGTTTGGTTCTGGTGGGTCCGCGTCGATATTCGTCAGGTTGATTTGGCCGAAGCAAGTATATGAACTATGGCTTAAAACTCGCTCAGCTAAAGACGAACTAAATTATGCTCGTGCTTACGTTTACAAAAATGCAGCTTATCTTTTATCTACCGAGGGCAGTCAACCCATACTAGTCGAAAATGAGGGTCAGCTCCGGGGCTTCCGAGCTCTACCTACCCCTAAAGCAAAGAAAAATAAAAGGAAAATAGAGAAGGAAAGTTGACGTCGACGTGTCACTAGTGGCCAATGCGCGCGTTTAGCTTCTAAGTCGCCTGCTTTTAATATTCATGTCAAAAACTCGCTGCGTATCGCCCAATTAAATGCAAATTCACTCAAGGCTCATCTAGACAAAATCGAGGCTCTCCTTCACAGCAAAAATATAGCTATTCTTTCTGTTGCCGAAACCTGGCTTACGCCGCTGATTGATTCTGATATTGTGCGAATTCCAGGGTATAATCTAATTCGAAATGATCGCGGTTTAGCAAGTAGGGGCGATGTTGCAAGTACAGTTGAAAGTCGTTTTATGCAGGGAGGAGGAGTTGTATTTTACATACGTGAAGATATTCGTTACTCGGTTGTTGAATCTCCACAGATTACAAATATTAATGATACAGAGTATCTATTAATTAGTGTTAACACTGCTCGTAAACTCTTATTGGCTTCGATTTATCGTCGTCCTCATGGAAAATCTCTGAGTAAATTCTTTTTAGCTGTACAGAAAGTAGCGCATCTCTATGATAACATTGTTTTAACAGGTGATTTAAATTCCGATTTATTGAGCCATGATTATTATAGTCAAAATTTGAGGCAACTTGTCACTGAATACTCCCTGTATATTGTACCGTCTGGCGCTACTCACCACCAAGAAACTAGCGATACGTGCTTAGACATTTTTATTATCGATTCTTCCGCAAAGTTGCTTTCATTTGAAAAATCTGAGGTTCCATTTATTAATGGTCACGATTACATCTTAATTGATTATGAATTCGGCCTTCCAGCTATGAGAGAAGGTACAGTTACTTCGCGAGATTTCAGGAATTTTTCTCCTAACATATTTGCCTCTTTATTGTCAGAAAAAATTACGAATGAACTTTCAAGCATAAGTGATGTCAATACCGCCTTACATTGTTTTAGCGACACGGCTATACGTCTGCTTGATAAATTTGCGCCGTTCACTACTCGGAAAATACGTCGGCATCCTCGGCCGTGGTTCACGAGTGAATTAAAAGACTTATGCAAAGAGCGAGATCGTTTGTTTAAGCGCGCAGATCGCGCTAAAAAGCGTGGCGATTTCACGGTATTCAAACAATACAGAGCATTTGACAACCAGGTTAAACGAGAAATTGATAAGGCGAGAGATGCATTTATCAATCAAAAATGTAATGTTAATCAGAATGCCTAGGCTGCCCTACGTAAGTTCGGGATAATCCGCGGTAATGCAAAATCGCCGTTATATCTTTTTTCCAAAGAGGATTTGATACAATTTTATTCATCGGTAACATGTATTCACCAGCCTTGTAGTCAGGAGGCACTGGGTAGTATTTTGATGAGTCCTCTGAATGCAGACCTTCCAGAGTTTCGACTAGCTGCAGTCGACAATATTTTAGTTCACCAAACAATTCTGGCCAGTCTTTCGAAAGCTAAAAGTCGAAGTTGCGACGGTCTCTCCCTGGATTATTTTAAAGGTCTTTTTTCGTCGATTGTCCCCTTCTTTACTGCACTTTTTAACTCTTCAATTACGTCTGGCGTCTACCCTGATATCTGGAAAAGGTCCCATATAGTTCCACTCAGTAAGGTTGAGATCCCGAGCGATCCATCGCAAACGAGGCCTGTAGCAAATCTACCTCATTTCGCTAAGGTTTTTGATAAAATTATTACTAATCAAGTAACTAAATTTCTTGAAGAAAATTCTCTTATCTCTGATTTACAGTCGGGCTTTCGGTCAGGTTATAGCACAGAAACAGCCTTATTGAAGGTTATTGAAGATGTTCGTGCTGGTGCAGATAAGGGGCTAGTAACAGTTTTGTTACTTTTCGATTTTAGGAGAGCCTTCGATTCCTTGAATCATGAAATTGTATTGAAGAAGCTAAAAAAGTTAAATTTTTCAAATGACGCCATTAAATGGTTTTTTTCTTATCTCTCTGGCCGTTCACAAGCGGTTGTCGATCTCGACGGGTCTGTGTCCTCTTTCTTGCCCAATACTTCCGGTGTTCCACAGGGTTCCTCACCAGGACCTATTATATTTGCGATATTTATAGATGAAATTGTATCAGTTCTCAAGTTCTGTAAATTATCATGTATGCTGTTTGCTGATGACCTGCAAGTATATATTTAATGCCACCCCCGTGATTTCGAGCGTGCAATTTCTAATTTAAATGAGGATGCGAATGCCGTAGTAAATTGGGCAAGAGAGAATGGTCTTTTGCTAAACGTTGCTAAAACTAAAGCTATCGTAATGGGTACCGATCAACATCGTATGCGCATTGATAAGAGCTTGATATCCCCAATAATTGTAGATAACTCCATTATCTCTCTCGTTGGTTCCGTTAAAAATCTGGGAGTCATATTTTCTGAAAACTTGTCTTGGAACGATCATATTACGCGGATATGCGCGAATGCTCATTTTGCTCTCTATAGATTACGATTTAAGGCCTCAAAACTATCAATTAAATTGAAAGCACAATTAGTAAACTCACTTGTCTTACCATATTTTAACTATGCTTGTTTAGTTTTCATAAATATGCCGGATTATCTCGCTATAAAACTGCAGCGTATTTGTAATATGGCCGTTAGGTTTATTTTTAATTTACGTAAAGACGCTGTGCTAAAACCATATTACGAGCGATTAAATTGGCTTTCGCTTAAACATCAGAGGAGCTATTTTCTCGGTATAGCACTGTACAAAATATTTACACGTAGCAAGCCTAGCTACTTAGCTGCCCTTTTCCCCACGCTATCGTCGGAGGTGCGGAGATCTGCACGACAACCGTCGTCCGAATTTATAGTGCCATTTGCGAAAACGGAAACTTATAAGAACTCGTTCGTGATTCAGGGGTTGCATTTCTGGGGTTCTATTCCAGTAAAAATTCGGCCGAGTCCCTCAGTAGACTTATTTAAGCGGCGTTTGTTTGATCATTTAAGTGAGCAAGATCAGATTTATACATTTTAAAATTTTCTTTTTTTTTTGTAAACGGATTAGCCGTCATGCGTTTATTGTATATTGCGTTAGTTTTAAGTTATTATGTACTATTACTGCCTAATTTGTATTCAATGTGTAAAATTTTCTAGCCTATAAGTTTTGTAACCTCTAAATTGGCTTGATTATTGCTGTTATCATTATTATTTTTTTGTAAATTTTGCCACGCCATATGGTCTATTTGACCGTGGCGAAATAAATTATCATATCATCATATATCTCTCTTTCTCTCTCGATGAAACGAGGGGTGAAAGATCCTCAGGGCGCGATCGTAGCTCAGGGCAGAATCGAGTGACGCGAGCGAGTCCGCGTTGGCCGCGCCGGCCTTGATCCTCGCGGTGTCCAGCGCGACCACCGAGCGCGGCTATCTCGCCAGCAGAGCGAGCGTCTATTGTATCTCTATAGTACATGAATATACGTACGAATGAGCGCGTTCTGCTCATTCGCCTACATCATAAGACCGCGTGCATCATTCCAAGCACTCCCCCCCTTCCTAGCACCTGGTGAATCCATCTCCCAGCTCACCGAAGACGCGGAGCAGTCGAGCAGGGTCCGGAGACCAGGTAAATTAATCTTTTGTCGACGCGCCTCCTTTCCAGCGCGGGTTGCGGCTAGGAGCAGCCCTAGAGAAGCCAGGCAGGAGTCACGTCACAATATATATATATATATATGTATATTCGTACGTTATACATTATATCTTATATTATAATATTATTTATGTATTAATAAATTTGTTACAGGTTTCAGATTTACCGACTGTAGATCTAGGGTGCTCAAATGTAACTAAACAGCTTGATGAAATACGTTTCATTGAAATAGTTAGTTTAACTATTATTATTTACAGACAAAAATTAATGTCTATTCTAAAATTAATTTTTTATTCTTTACAGATTAATGAGTTGGAAAGCTCATTGATAACAGCTCAACAACAGCATGAGCAGCAAAATCTTGATGAAAATTATGCATCTGTTTTGCAAATGGTAATTAGTTTTTCTTTATTTATATTTACATTATATAAAATATTAATTGTAGAAATTAAAAAAATGTAATATTTAATTTACAGAGCAATGAGAATACATCATCCTTTAATCAAGATCGCAATAAACCAAAGGAAGATTCAATTTTACGTGATCTACTAACAAAAAACATACCCCTCTCTCTCTTCCAACATCTAAACCAAAAATAATTTCCGAGGTCCCTTTACCTAAAAAAACATTCCTTGTTCCTCTCCTAAAAATTCTCCTAGCAAAAAATGTAAGCCGAGAATTATGTCTAAGATTCTTGTATCCACGAAGTATAGAATAATATCTACAGGATTGACAGAAATCTGTAGAAATTATTCTAAGTGCGATGTAGAGCTGGTGAAGCCTATAGATGAAGAAGAAGAAAAACAAAACTTGAAAGAAGAATCTCTCTTAACCGAGCAAAAAGCTAAAAAAAAGATCACGTTCTTCATCATCATCTTCTTCGTCTAGCTCCTCCTCTTCATCTACATGCTCAACCTGCTTTATCTAATCGTCATCCTCCTCAGAATCACAAAAAAAACCATCAAACAGTAATCTTAAAAATGATATGAGCGAATTGTTAAGATTTGATGAAGATTAATTTTCATGTAGTATATATATATACATGTTTTTATACTTTTAATAAAAAATTGTAAAAAATATATAATTGAAGATGTTAAATTTTATTACCTCCATAATTGTATTCTTAAAATTTTTATTCAATTTAATTCTCTTTGAAAAAACTATCTTTTATTGAATCATGATAATGATATTAATTTATAATTTTTATGAAAACTTTCTCTAAATTAAGTTTTTAAATAATAAAGTAATTAAGTAGAATCTTTAATGCTTAATAGATTTATTACCTTGAAAATAAAACGTTTCATTCAAACTATAAATTATAAATTAATAATATTATGATTAAAAAAAATATACGTTTAGTATAGATTATAGATGCATACGCTTATGTATCTATATATCTGTGTGTGTATGTGTGTGTATGTGTGTAGGTGTATGTGTGTGTGTATGTATGTGTGTGACCTTGACTACTGACGCAAAAATAAGTTTAACCTTGAAAAATGATCATCATTACATAGTGAAGTCTATATA
Organism: Philotrypesis tridentata; assembly: GCA_018906965.1. Lineage (NCBI taxonomy): Eukaryota > Metazoa > Arthropoda > Insecta > Hymenoptera > Pteromalidae > Philotrypesis > Philotrypesis tridentata. Next base: position 65,452 of record JACCIB010000636.1, read on the forward strand.
TCCTTGAACTAATCTCTAACAAATTCCTAACCTTAACTGTATAAGAGTGAATAACCTTGAAAATAAAAAAAAATAACCTTGAAAATAATCTTCACTGGATGCTGAAGGTCAAGACGTCCTTGAACTATTACCCCACCACATTTCATAATCTAGCCTTGAAATTTAGTATAAAAGAAAAGTTGCTTCTTCAGAACGTTACTTTTCGTTCTCACTGGTAAAACATAAAAGCTCTAGTATAAAGAAATCATGACAACACTTATAGATGAATGTTGTAAATATGTAAATTCATTGGAAAGAGCAACTGATTATTTAAATAAATCTACTCCACATGATACAATTCATCGATGGCAAAAACATTTAACTCAAGCTCTTAAAACTCTAAAGAATGTTTAGAAACTAAGAATTTTAAAATATCTCTAAAGCAAAAAATTCTACATCCTGTGGCTAAAGTTGAGTGTATGCGTATAAAAGTTAAAAATCTAATAAAAAAAGGTGGAGCACTTGTAAATCCTTTAAGTCAACGAGTTGAATGGATCAACTTAGATAGTGCTTTTAAAAAGCGTATGCATACAAGTATTGTCGTCAATATTAACAATATTGATATTGAATCATTTTTAGATGACGCCTTTTTATTATTTAGAAGACATATGAAAAAAATTTTAGAAAGGAATAATAGCGCTTTAAAAATAAATACTGTTTTAACTTGTCAGTTTATAAAAATGAGTTTTGAAGCTGAAAAAGAGAATTTTATTGAAGAAAAACATTTTACTTCACCTAATGCTGAAATATTTGTAGCATCTTCTTTTAAGCAATGGTTTCTTGACAATGTAAAAACTCCTCTTTTACGAGATGTTGAAGAATTTCAAGAAAAAGATTCTGGATGGACGTTGCATTCAGTTATTCATATTCAATTCAATATGAATAAGCTGAATGCTATGCAAAGTGGAGGCTCATATATATACCTATACCTAAATTTATTAAAATGAAGCATGCATGCATTAATGTTAAAAATAAAGATAATCAATGTTTTAAATGGGCAATTTTGGCAGCATTGTATCCTGTCTCACATAATGATCATGCTGAAAGAGTTACAAACTATATAAGAGATGAGAAAAGAATTAATATGAAAGGAATTGAATATCCAGTACGTTTGAAACAAGTATCGAAATTTGAAAAACAGAATCATATTTCTGTCAACGTTTTTGGATTGGAAGGTCAAGAAATTATACCACTTTACCATACTTCAGAAAAAAAAGATGATCATGTCAATCTTCTTTTACTTAAATCTGAAGAAAGTGGGTATAACAATGATGATAATTATGATTTAACTGAAAGCAATCATTATCATTATGTTTATATCAAAGATCTTTCAAGATTATTGAGAAGTACATTATCACGAATAAAGAATAAGATATATATATATATATATGTGATAGATGTTTACATTTCTTTGCTAATTTAGAAAAACTTAATTTACATGAACAGCTATGTAAAATGCTAAATCATTGTAATGTTAAGTTACCTTAAGCTGATAATGATACTATATCATTTAGAAATGATAAATTTAAAGAAAAAGTTCCATTTATCATTTACGCTGATTGTGAGTGCTTATTAAAACCTATTAATAGGTTAGAAGATGGAGAGATAGATGAAATACAATCCACTTTAGCATACCAAAACCATGATATGTTTAGTATTGGTTATTTCATAAAATGTAATTATAATGATTCTCTATCTAGATTTAGCAGCTATCGAGGACAAAAACCGGCGGTTTCGTTTACTGAAGAATTAAAAATGAGTTCTAATCAGATAAAAAACATATATGGAAATCCACTACCTATGGAAAATCTTAGTTCAGAACAAGAGATATCTTTTAAGGAATCAGATACCTGTCATATATGTGATAAGACAATTAGTGATAAAACAAAAGTCCATGATCAATGTCATCTAACTTCAAAATATGGAGGTTCTGCACATGCTGGATGTAATTTAAATTATTAGGATTCAAGAATTATTCCCGTTGTTTTTCATAATTTAAGTGGATATGACGCTCAATTTATCATTCATGATGTATCTAACCACTTTCCAGGACGAGTTGAACTTCTTCCTTTAACGAAAGAAAAATATATTGCTTTTACTAAGCATGTAGAAAACAGTCCTATAAAATTCCGTTTCATCGACTCTTTTCGTTTCATGGCATCATCTTTAGATAAATTAGCATCTTTTTTGCCCAAGTTTAAAATTCTCAAATCAGTTTTTTCAGATATAGATACAGAAAAAATCAAACTTTTGACTAAGAAAGGTATTTTCCTATATGAATATAGATTGTATAGAAAAATTAGATGAAACTAAATTACCAACTATAGAAAAATTTTTTAGTGCACTTACTGATTCAACAGTGTCAGAGGAAGATTATGAGCATGCTCATAAAGTATGAAACGAGTTTAGAATTAAAAATCTTGCTTGACTTGTTGGACTTATGAAAGATGAGTGTATTAAAAAAGTAAGCTTTATAGCATACGTGTGGAACATGAAGACTTTCTAAAGAAAATTAAAGGCATAAAATCGTCTGTAGTCAAAAAAACTATTTGTTTTAATGACTTTTTAGATTAGATGGTTGCGACTCTATCACTCGAAAGTATAGTATATAGAATAAAATGACTCTATCGCTCTACTCGAGTCATTTTATTCTATAGACTTTTTAGATTGTTTGAACAATCAAAAAATTTTTACAAGAAAACAATGAGTTATAAGGTCTAAGCTACATAATGTTGAAACTGTATAACAACATAAAGTAGCTCTCAATCCTGCTGATGACAAAAGATATCTTGTACCTGATAGCTATGAAACCTTAGCTTGGGGGCATTATAAAATAAAGTGAGTTTTTTATCTTTATAATCATAATACTATATCTTATTATAATTCACATTATTATTATAAAATTTAAATAGTGATCAAAAAAATTTTGGACAGAAAAAAAGTGTACGCTTTGATAATAAAGTATTAGTCCATAATATGTATACATGGACATTTGCATATCAAAATGCTCGTCGAGGAGAATGAATACAGGCTGCAAATGATCGTAAACGATTTCGACTAAGAATTGAAAGAACTGGAGCAATTATAAATACAGTGCTGTTAAAAAAATTTCAGAGTTTTATTAATAGGTTTATTAAAAGGAAAAGTTTTGAATGTATATGTATATAAAGGTTTTAAATAAATATACGAAAAAATTGTTTATCATCAAAAAATGTTATTTATTTTATATTACAAATCATTTTTACTTATCCAACTATTATGCGTATCATCAAATACTAACCATTTTACATAATAATTATCACCACGCTTCTTAATAATTTTTTTATTAAATAAACATCTGGACAAGTCATTTTTTGTAGTTCTTCTTCATAAAATCCTCCTGCAATCCTATGATTTTGATAATCTTTCAAGTGATAAGTATTTGAAACAGAATGATTTACTTGATCAATAGTAAAAATCTCAGTAGACCAGTTAGATTTATAACCTTTCTGAGACATCTGTTTAACTTTACTCACTCGTACTCGATCACCTACTTTAAACTTAGCACGTTTAAATTGTGATCTTACAATTTTGCGATTACGAATTTTGTTGTATATATCATGTGCATTATTAACTGTGACATTTACAGGTTGAATACCAATCGTACGATGTTTATTATTATTATATTCTTTTAATAAATTTGATAGAATTCCTAACCATTTATGATTTTCATTCAAACTAAACAGTTTCCACATTTTAGTTTTAAGTGTACGATTAAATCTTTCACAAATCGATGCTTTTAAGCTACTATATGTAGAGTATAAGTGTATTTTATAACGATTCATAAGATTATCGAGTTCCTTGTTATAGAACTCTTTACCGTTATCAGTTTGTAAATTTTTTGGTATTCGTCCTTGCTTTAAAATAAACAACAACGCTGCTGATACATCTTTTCCTCTCTTCAGCTTCAATGGTACTGCCCATGCTTATTTTGAAAATATGTCAATAACAGTAAGTATATATTTAAAGTTTTTATTTTCTTGAGCATAAGGTATCATCTCAACAAGATCAGCTTGCCACGTTTCATCAATATCTCGAATATCAACGGCTCTACGTTTATAATTACGTCGAGCTGGCTTATGAAGTTCTCCCACAACCTTCTGACGTTTATCCATAGCTTTTTAAGTTTTTTATAACCTTCTCGCTCAGGATAAGAATGTGTATTGGTTGAGTACTTATTAGTATACTTCTTCCATATAGAGGGTGAACTATCTTTAGTTTTATGATCACTAGATGTATTATTATCTAATCTATTATAACCATGCTTTTCGGGAACAGAGTTTATGTTAACAGAATACTTATCCATATTCACTTATTTATTTTTTATTTCAAGTAACAATTTGTTTATTTTTTCAATATTAATTGTAAGTATTCTAATTTTCTCATCAATCTCATCTCTATGTAAGTCAACTATTTCATCTAAATTAGATATTTCAGTTTTTAATTCAGATTTTACAGTTTCAGTAATACTATGTAGAGTGTTTAAATTTACAGCGTCACTTAATTCTTTAGGATCTGCTACGTTGCACAATCTCTTGTCTTCTAAACTATATTGACTATCAGCAGTGAGTTTATATCCAGTACCAGGAGGTCCTTTAAGGCCTTCTAATGTATTCAAATGTCGTCCGAATAAGTCAACACTCATTTTTTAAATGAGTTACTTAGCGATGAGCGTTCATATTTATACTAGAATCTCTTTCTGTAGCATTACTTTTTCAGAATTGGATTAAAATTAATATTTAAATCCTGTATTAGTATGACCTTGATGACTTGAAGATGAACTAGAATTATCATATGAACAGAAATTATTTTCAAAGCTAGATTTTTGTTTTTTTCGAATCACCTTGAGTATTATTTTGTGAGAAAGAAACAAAAGTTTTTTTATTCAATTTTTCTGACTCAACGAGAAATTGATGTTCTTCTCCTTTATTCTTTCTCGAAGAGAAGGTTTTTTTAAAGTTATTCATTTTTACTTTGAAGATTACACAGCTTTTTATTACTTTTTATATTGTCAGCAAAGTAAATTACCACTAAGCTATGATCGTATTATTCCAGCTTCATGAAGTTCTTCAATTATAGACTGAATTTCATTTATATGATTTTGATTGTCAGCAGATATTTCAGCTATTAATAATCTCAATCGATTGACAAGTTCGTTTGGATCATCCCAATATATATAGTCGATGCTTGTATCTCGTCTTGCAATTTTAAAGGGAGGGGGTAAGCCTGATCCTAATTTAGATGACGACCGTTTATTCATCATTTTTGAAATGTATTCAGTACATTTTTTTATTTAGATTTTCGTGTAGACTCGTCCTCTTTGTAAAAATTTTTATGTGCACTCGTTTGTTTCATAATTTTTGTATATTCTAATAAATCGCTTTTAGTGATAAGTGTAGATTCTGGCTCTTTTTTAAATAGCAACTCAATTAATCCAGGAGTTTGTTGATACTGTTTACTATTCAAATCTATAAATTTATTATCATAAGAAAAAAAGTATTGCCAATCATAATGTCATCAAATTTTTTACGTACACCATCATATGTCGTTTCTAATGATTTTGTTTCACTTCTCCGTATCATTTGAATATATTTACACAAATAGAACAAACAAATAGAAAATGTATAGCTACAAGAAATGCTAGTCAATTCGATCATTGTGATATTACCAATGTAAAACTGTTTCTAAATTCACAGTATTACTCATACGGTAATTTAAATCTTAATATTGAACAGAACCAGTATGCTTTACTTTATGAAATGTTCACTCGATTTCAAAATGCATACTACCAAAATAAAGATTTACAATCAGATCCATTAGTATGCAAAAATGAATTTATCAATCACACACCATACATTGTCATTGATTGCGAAACAAAATGAGTCTTTGAAACAAGCTGCTGTAAATGTTCGTATTGAGTTTGAAACTAGACTACCTGTACCTCCAGCAACTGCAGCCTACTGTTTAATTTTACATGATCGTATAGTTCAATATAATCCTATTAGTGGAGATGTAAAAAAACTTGTATAATATGATATGACATGATATAACATGGTCGAATAATGTACTGCTATGTATATAATTAATAATAAAAAGTATTTAATAAAACAATTATATTTATTTGAATTTTTATCATTAATAATTCCTTCAATAAATAATTCCTTCAAATAATAAAAAAAGATTTTGAATCAAAGTTCAAAATAAGATGACAATATGTGAGGGTATAACCTTGAATTATCAAAGAGGGTAGGAGTAACTTTAAGATATTTTTGCATTAGTTTAACCTTGATTGAATATGTTAGAGAGAATGGAAAAAGGGTGGGAATAACCTTGAAATCTTGAATCAAAGTTATAAGTGTGAGGGTGGAGTATAGCCTTCACTTTTTCAAAAGGGTGTGAGTAAACTTTCAATCTTTCTACAGTTATTTAACCTTGATTGAAAGTGGAAGAAAACGTTAGGGAGTGAGTGACCTTGGCTGCGTGCGCATAAAATTTTCTCAAAGGGTGGGAATAACTTTGAAATCTCGTATAAATTTGGTTACAGATCATTCTTGAACTCAGATGTGGATAGTATACGGCAATGGTTCAATATCAACCATTGTAAGAGCTGAATATATTTTCTTATATATATATATATATATATATATATATATATATGTGTGTGTGTGTGTGTGTGTGTGTGTGTATATGTGTGTGTGTGTATGTGTGTATATATTCTTTTTCTTTACAGACTTAAGAGGATGGAGGTTATAGTAGACATTCAATGCTTCAATTATCATGATAAAATATTTATAAAAGAAATCGCTGCAATAGATCTTCATAATACGCTTATACCGAAGCTATATGTATTTCGTTCACCTTGTGCCTGGAATCAATTGTCTTATAAAGCAGCTAAAACAAATCGTTGGTTACAACAAAACTTTCACCGTCTTTATTGGAACAATGGAAGCACACCTTATGATGATTTACCATTTGTTTTTCACGAACTCAGAATGTTAGGAGGAGCTGGAGTTCGAGTACACTTTTATGTAAAGGGTTTACAGAAAAAAAGAATTTTACAACGATATCTAGATTATGTATATAATTTAGAAGATATAAACTGTCCATCTCTACATACTCCAGGATTTCGTCAACCTGAAGTGTATGCGTATCATCGTGAAGGGTTGATTAAAAATTGCGCTTTACAAAATGTAATGGCACTACAAATTTGGACGAAAAAAGAATATGATAAATATTATACGAATGGTGTTGACATAGTTGATTAGAGTATTAAGTATATTTTATATTATTTTAAAAAATAAAATAAATGTATTAAAATTTAATTAACTGTTTTACTCTTTGTTTGTTTACGTAAAATATTTCCATACCTTTTTTCTTTAAATGTATTAATTTTAACTCACCTTGTTGTATATATAAAGCATGATGACACTGCGATATCAAGCTACATCGATCATCAGGATGCACTCCGTATCGAGCATCGGGATGCGAGCATTGAACTTTTGGGGGCCTGGGGTATCCTCTAGATCGGTACTGCAGGGGTCGGTAAAATTTCAGGGGAAGGGGTGTCTTGTATGTCGGTATTACAGGGGTGGTAAGATTGTAGGGGGTGACTTTTCATGTCGGTATTAGCGATTTTTTTTCACGGTCAGTAAGGTAGGGAGCAAAAACTCATAGGGTAAGTGGCGCAGAATCCCCTCAGCCCCTACTACTAATATTAAAATTACAGTATATCTTGTTTCTTGAATAGATATCCATAAGATAAAACGTTGACACAATATGAGACGAACATTTATATAACAGTTATCTGCACCAATACGAAATATTCAATAATGGAACCTTTAAAAATTAACACGAATTTGGGAAAATTGAAGGTTTTAATAGCATTTAGGTCGAAATGAGCTATAAAATTTTGCTAAATCATAACATTTAATATTTATTGAACATATCTATGTATATACATATAGGTGATTCCATGTGAAATCGAAAATAATTAGTTTTTACGTATCCAAAGATATATGGATATTGTTCTATAGAGTGTCAAAATTACTTATGAATTATTTCAGACTTTTTCCATCAAGTACCTTCCAATTACAGACGGTCAAAGTTCATGAAATTTTTTTTCTATTTTTTGCCAATTTTCATTAATTCATAGCTCTTCAGGGATGCATTTTTCAATAAAAGTGCATAGAATACTTTTTTTAGTAAATTTTGACTGCCTTACAAAAAAACTTAAAGTCATACATATCTGGGTGATTCTCTGCGAAATCGTTGGAAATAAACTCATTGTCATAAAAGCAGAAGAAAAGAGCTTTAATTTGAGCTATTAAGCGTTGAAATCGAGTTACTGAATCAAAAGTTGAAAGAAAAAAATGTATGATCGAGAATTTTTGTAGCAGCCTAAAGGGAGTGTGAATCAAAATTCGTTTATTTCAAAAGTACGTGACTTTTGATCAGTACATCCGATCTAGACAAATTTGGATTCAAATGTCAGCTCTTTTACTATATTTTAAGTCCATAAATGATGTCCAAAAACGACAGGATCACAAGATCGACTTCGTGCGTACACTATTTTTTTCTTATTCTGTACGTCCTATAGTACAGACCTAGTCCGGTCGATGTAGCGTGAGGTTTTTTTTCGCAACTTTTGGGGGCAAAAAAGTGAATGAAAAATGCGGATTTCCTCATATATATCACTTTTAAACTATTTTTTTTTAAACTAAACAAAATTTTCTAAGAAACTCCTATCCATGTCAATAGTGAAAAATGATTCCCTAGGAAGCTATGAATTTTTGAAAATCAACAAAAAATGCAAAAATCGTGATTTTACCAACTTTGACCTCCTGTAGCTCAGAGATAATCAATGCAAAAAATCTGCAAAAATTCTGGGAAGTGTATTCCATCAAGTTAAGTGATTATATATATATATACCACACACACATATCAAGTTAAGTGATTTAATACAAAAAAAATTCTAAGAAAAAGTGTTTTTGTCATTTTTCGTAATATTGCTTGCTTTCTGAGCTAAAAATCGACGAAAATCCAAATTTAAACAGTAACAAATGCGGCATTTTGAGAAATTTTTAGCTCGGAAAGGAAGCAATACTACGGCTACTAAAATTGGCAAAAAATGGAAAAAACACGAATTTCATGAACTTTGACCCTCTATAACTCGAAGGTACTTAATGGAAAAAATCTGTAAAACTTCATCAGATATTTTGACACTATAGAACAACATCCATATATTTTTAGATGGGTAAAAATAAATTTTTTTCGATTTCACATGAAATCACCCATATATAAAATTGTATGATTTATTTTGAACAATTTATTTTTTGAAGATAGTAATGCAATAACAGCATGTCTCATGTTAGTAGTGCTCCACGTTCCAATTTTTTTTCTTTTGTTTTGGTCATCTAAAACATAAAAAATGTAAAATTTGTATTAATTAAAATATTTTAATTAATTTTGCATTGATTGCAATAATATAAATAAATTTTGAGTAGATATGTGGATGAGTATGTAGATATTTTTAACCCAAGTAACCCTATCTACGAAATGATACCAGCATAGTCCGATAAGTGTGCCCTCAAAACTAAAAAGAGTCCAAATTTTGGACGTAATAAACTATGATTTGTAGTAGAATTCCTCAAATGGAAGTAATAAATTATTTTTGAGAAAGCTACTTGCCGATTAATTAACAGCAGTTTTTTTACTTGTATCCTCGTACAACTGTAAAAAATAGATCGAGAACAAGTTTTTTTATGTACCGACTACAACATTGTTTTTAATATTAGTATACCGTCTATCGGGATCAGAAGCTGCAGTAAAAGGTAAAAAATTATATTTATTAATTTATTATCACGGACGAGCTCTAAGCTCAGGTGGTCGTCTGGCGGTGCTGATGCAGCACCTTGCGCGGGAGCATGAGATCCGGAGCGGTCTCACGCACAAAGTGCAAACTTGCACTTTGTACTTAGGACTGCATCCTCCGACTTATCACATCGGAGGTGACCCAGTCAGTATCCCGGAGACCAGCAAATAGAGCAGAATTCTTCTTGAATTTTCCCTCCAAGCACCACCCGCATCCGTCATATTAATTAATATTGCTGATTATTTACGACTTCTTCTGATTAATGCTCAAAATCAGCATTGAAAATAGAAATAGGTAAAACGTTGAAAATATAAAAATAAAATTGTTTTTGAAAAAATGGAAAAATTTAAAATAATTTCTTTAGCGCGCCATTGAATTTGTCACAAAATTTTTTGCATAAAACTATATACTCGATGCTTTTGTGAATTAATTAACAGAAGGCTGAAATTTTATTTTCCCCCTAATAATATAAATTTTTAATAATTTATTGTTAATAATGTGTGAAATAAAGGATAAAATAAACGTTTTATTTGGGCGTTATTATCTGGATAGTATTATTTCCATTACTGGTAATATGAATATTATTAATTATCCCTATTACAAAATCTCAGGTGAGATTTCAGATGATATCTGAGGTGACATATCACGTGGGATCTTACGCTAAAATCTCATCAAACCGATTTTTGCTGATTTTTCTTGCTTTATATATTTAAGATCATTCTTAATCAATTATTGGTGACTATTTTTGAAAAATTCGAATTTAAAATTTTCACGATGTTCGAGCTCAGATAATTATAGTACAATTTTCGAAAAATTTTCAAAAAGTTGGAATTTTTTACAAATAATCACCAATTGATTAAGAATGGTCTTAAATATACAATGCATGAAAAATCGTCAAACATTCGTTTGATGAGATTTTAACGAGAGATCTCAGCGGAGATTTTGTAATAGGAATGTAGTAAAGTGATGATTGTTATGAGTGTAATCTTCGTTAAGAGTCTAGTTTTTTTTTAATCTCCTTTTGATAAGGTTTACAGTCCATTTCGCACGTTGCATAATATATCTATACGATTTTTCGCTATCCCCGACTTGTAGTATCGATATAAGCATATTATGTACTATAAACAAAATTTCTTCAATAATTTTTTTTTATTTCCAGAACAATCTTGATAGACCGTAAGATATGGGACTCAAATTTGTATTTACCCTGCTGATTGTACTCTTAGGAGTATACGTAAACCAAGCAGAATCTCGAGAAATTACGTAAGTTAATATTTCTACAGCCAGACAGACATTTTCTGAAAATGTTCGATTTTACTTCCAAACATCTTATAATCATGTTTTGAGTGTTTTTAAGCAAAGCTGTAAAAACCACTATCACAAAGCTTCCTCTTGGAGGAAGCAATAAAATTGATCTCGCTACTTCCCGAAGGCGCAGTCTGTTGATGTTAATACTATATACACACTGCGACTTCGGGAAGCAGTCAGATCCATTTTACTTTAAATTTGCTAGGTAATCTCAATGCGTTTTATTTATTTATTTTTTTTTTGTTAATACATTGTATAATTAGTATTTATTAAACGTTGAAAAGGCAAACCCTTAATTTAAACATTTTAATGAGAACTTCTGATTCTATTATACTTTGTTGAAATTAATGCCTAAAAAAATAATCTTTGAAAATTAATTTTTGAAAAATTTTAATTTTTCGATGTATACAAAGATTAAAACTTAAGCTTATTACTTTAAAAAATAAATTACCAATCACATTAAAAGCCAATATTTCAAAAATTATTTTAATTAAACTGGTATTTTAAATAATATCTCATTATTGGCTATTAAGACATTTAAAATAATCTTGTTTGAGAAAATAATGTTTAAAAATCCTAAAACTGATAATGGCACAGAAAAGTTTGAAATCCTACTATTTTTGGTTGTGTTCTTTTATTTCCTATTGTCATAGTTGAGCTAAGCCTTCATAGAAATTATTTTTTATTTTTACTCATTATTTTCACTAGCGAATGATTTCAAATGCTCCAGTTTATGCTGGATCCAAAACTCAGAGAACCTTAGACGAAAATTTTCAACAGTCTTCATTGTTTATTAAATTACGAAATACCGTTATAAACTTTCAGCGCTGTTTCAGAAGCCTGTACAAAATAATACAATTATCTTTTTATTACGTTTTTCTCATGCAAATCATTTCCGCGTGGGCATTATGTACATAAAAATAGTTTATGAAAGCTTGTCATTATTTCCATTTAAAAAATTTAATTAAACAAGTTAATTGTGCTGTAGGCATGAGGATATAAAAGATGCTATGTTAAGTCTGGTACACATGATGCGCGATAATACAGAGAAACTAGAAAGACACGAAGCCAGAGACCGCCAGAACGCAGAGCAACTGAAGAAGGCGCTATCTTTGTTAACTAAGCGAATGTCCAGCATCGACGGACTGAAGGCCTATCTCGTTAAATTAGATGAAAGAGTAACAGGCATCGAACAACTTATCAGCCAGGTAGGTAAACATTCATAGTTTTAAATTTATCCCGAACAAGATTCATAAATTTTGAGTCGTTCGCAGAAAGATGAACGGGAGCGTATTCAGATACAGAAGACGGCCGATAGTTTAGAAGATTTGGAGAGTCGACTTGAAGGTTGGGCCACAGAGATTGAATTAAAGGTAGTTGAGGGCATGAGCCAAGTTGTGTCTGCAACTCCTGCTGCAACACAAATTGACCGAATAGCAGAGGTGCTTGCGGGAATCGAAGTTAGTGAGGCCAAACTTGAAGCAAAGATAGACAGCAAGTTTAACGAACTAGACCCCAAAGCTGACATGCGAATGAAACTCATTGACGAAATGTTTTCAGAGGTTAGAACAAATTTCTTGAAATCTGATAAGGTATCGAATTAAGGTATCCACTAACTCGGTTTCAATTTCTTTTTTAATAATTTCATTAAAAACATTGTTTAAATTTTTTGTTAATATTATTTAAATACTTTTTTTCGGTACGCTCTTACACAGCGTTAAAAGTACTAAACACGTTTTTCTATTTTTTTTTTATGGCTGGAATTCACAGTCGACCCTCACCCTCACCCTCACCCTCCAACTCTTGAGGGGCCGTTAATTGGAAGCCCGCATTTAAGAATGGTGTCCAGACTTCACCAGAAGTCCAGAATTAGAATCGCGCGAAAATTCGAATATTTCAGCTAAAAAAGTTACTAAAATAAATACAATAATTATTTGCAAATAAATAAAATACAACTTATTATCAATAAATAATTTGTTTATGTGAAAAATGTATAATATCATTACTTGATTGGCTTTTTCCATAAATTAAAAATATAAATAAGTAATTAGACGTTTTTAAAACCAAATCTATATCTATATATATATAATGATAATATGACAAATGTTTCCCCAATCCATCAGCATCATTGTGTTATATATGCACGATTGCCTATATAATGCGTCATTGCGCTTCATATGTAATGCACCGAATCCGATTAAAAGACTACCTATGCCGCTTTTTAATTAATATGTGATATCTACATTTCAAGAGTACGCACTTTTTATAAATTTACTTTACTATTAATCAACGAATAACAAAGTTTCGTTTCGTATGACGTGATGACGGTCACTCAGGGTCAGAGAGGACAAGCTCTTACAATAACAGACTGTCATTCTTAAATGCGGAATTCCATGTAACGGCCCCTCAAGAGTTTGAGGGTGAGGGTGAGGGTGAGGGTCGACTATGAATTCCAGCCTATATCAAAGGGCGCGGGTACGGCCACGATGGTAAGTTTAAGGTACGTCAGTACGTACCGCCGCCGCCGTCGGGCGTTAGCCAGACCCTTATATATTTCTCATTGGCCCAGTTGGAAATTTCATTTCTTTCAAACAGTTTGTGCGAAGACGATTGTTTTCAAGGAGCCATATGAAACTCGCCTCTTTTGTTTAGACAAACAATAAATCAATGAACAAAAACAAACATAGGCTTTCTAGTATAGGAGTTCCTAAAATGATACCTTAATATAATACTAATCGCTCTGTGCACTGGTGCAATGGTGTATATTCAGTATAAATAAAGATATGGAGAAAGTTGACTAAATCGCTTATGATTTTATGATTAACTTTAAAAAAAAATTTTTACAAATTTTAATTGTGCAAATCTTGAGCTCGTGGGATTAATTTACCACTTTCTTCCTTTATTCCACAAAGTAAATGTAATGCAAAGAAACGATATTTAACAAAAAGTTTTTTCAAAAGCTTCAGAATCGCACCATTCGCGTAGTTGATACAGGTAACTTTTTTAAATTTTGTGCGTGGCTTGTACTAATGTAGATTTTACGTTTATGATTGCTTGTGTTAGGAATAAATTCATTTTAAAAATTTTGATTTTTATTACACAGATGTTGGAGAATTTATCGATCTCGACGAGGCAAACATGAAGGAAGAAACGACTAAACCTTCATTTCAATATTTCGGCGAACATTGTCGCCCTCATCAGGAAAATTTATTACGTTGAAATGAAGGTTTAGTCATTTCTTCTTTCACGTTTGCCTCGGGGAGATCGATAAATTCTCCAACATCTGTGTTATAATAACCACCGAAGGATAAATTCATATATAGACATAGTGATTACTCGACACTTGTCTTTATTAATTGAACTAAAAGTTATACATATAACTAAATTGTCTATACCAAGTGACAGTTTTGAAAAGGTCAAGCATTGCAGTTTTTAAGTTAATACATTTAATTTTTTTAAACGCTGGCTCTAAAAGATACTGAAATGGTAAAATGAATTTTGTTTTAAACCATTTCAATTTTCGTCTTATCAATCAAAAACTATTTCAAAAATATATATATCAGTATCTTACTTATGTCGAACTCTTCCCTATATGTTTTAGTAAAAAGCGAAAACTAGTAAAAATCAATTTTATTTGTTATATTGTTACAGATATAAAGATTTTAAAAATCACTTAAAATGTAGAAAACAAATATCTTGAATTAATTTTTCACACAGCTTATAAAACCAATTACTCTCAAATATATTCATACTGGAATCTTTTCGAAACATTAATTCAAATTTTTCGTTTTGAAACTTTGAAAGTAGCATTAAAATTTTAATTCATACAAAAATCACGTGCATTCGTATTCTAAAAATGGCATAAAAATTCTGTTGTACATTTGATTAGTGATTAATGTTAAAAACTTTTTTTGTAATCTCGCAGTTCTGCCATAAGGCATTCCGTTTCCCAAACTGAAGTATAGCACTACGCCAATAACGCACAGAGTGAATATTCCAATAAATCTCTTTTCTTAAGCTTATGCTTGTATGGTAGGTACAACACATTGGTAAGACTATTAAAAATGTATCGCTAGCTGTCGACAAACGCCATGAAAATGAGGGCTTATCAAGTGACAAGAAAAACAACGAACAACTCAACCATGTTAATGATCTCATGCAATCAACTTTGGAACAGATGCGAGAATTACCAAGGTTCGCTTTATTTTAAGTATAACCTTCAATTGAGTACTTTAAGAGGGTATTATAATGTGACCGATCAAAAAATCGAATTTATTGCATAAATCACATCTAAATCATGTGTAGAATTGCGGATTTTTCGAAATTCGAAGCCGTTCAAAAGTTGCTGCTGTAAAGATAAGATCATTTCTTTAAGTAGAAAAAGCTTTAAACGCGCTTTCTCAAAACGTGATTTTTCAAAATTACTGCCACGATTCCTCCAAAATTATTGAACCGATTTAGCTAAAATTTTTACAGCAGCTGCAGTATATGTTTCTCTGCAAAATGAACTGATATAACTAAAATTGATTTTTTTTTTCAAAAATGTATCAGAAATTTATTTTCTGGAATTTCTTAGTTATTTTACTTCATTTTGCAGTTTTAAGTCTCACGATTAAAATGGTGGTCTAATTTTTTTCGGACAAGCAGAACGGCTGTAATCATGGCTGCAGTTTAGCAACTTATTTTTACATGCGTCGCTGCTAGGCTCCATATTTCCATTTACTTTCCAGACATCAACGTAAACAAATTCAGAAATCTTGTTTAAGAGTTAATAAAAAGTTGTCTTAATTATAAATTATCTTACTTTAATGACTTGCCCTAGAAAATTCTCTCAAAAAGTGGTTAAAAAATGGTCTTTGCACAACAATATCATACTTTTTTTTTTAATTTTTAGAGCCTTTTCAAGTCCTCATACGAGTCTCAAAGTACTCATTCAGGCCATCAATTTAAACAGTTGAACACTTAAAAATATTGGATCTTCGTCTCACAAATCAGTTATCATATTTGGACATGTTTCTTACTTAAGTTTCTTTGTAGTGTACACGATAACGAGCCTCCGAGTGGATGAAAAAGAACGTTTGATATCTCATTTTACTCCTTCAAATTTACACTAAAAAAACTCAAGTGAAGCACGCTTTTACTACATTTTTTTTTCTTTTCTTCAAAAAATTTTATATTTTTTACAAACTCATTTTAATTGTTAAAAAAAACACATCAAATTATGAAATTTTTTACAATTTCATTTTAGTTATTAAAAAACATGACAATAAACTTGTTTGAAAAAATGTTAAAATGATTTTTTATAAAAAAGTGCTCTACTACTTAAGTTTTAAAACAGATAACAAAAAGTAGTAGCATTGCATCTACTTGAAGGCTTGTAATCGTGTAGACCACAGAGAAACTTCAGTAAAAAATATGTTCCAATGATAAAAGATTTGTGAGAAAAAGAGTCAATATTTTTAAGTGTTGTACAAGATTAGAGACAGCTTAAATTAACTGTATAAATGAGGACTTTAAAATAAAATAAAGTTTCGTCATGATTGCATAAATAATTAAATTTTTATAGTTTTAAAAAGAAAATTTAATCACCTATTATACAATAACTTAAAATTGATATTCAAAGCCTTTGTTAAATATAAACACTAGAAGCAGTCCTCAATCCCTGTTTGTCTATAATCTTCACACATATAATTCAAATTAAGCAGATCCTAAACCGATGATAATCCGATACTAACGTTGCAGTATAAAACTGCTTGGATCTTAATAAATATAATGAATTGTGCAACTCCAAGAATAGTTGCTCTTTATCTTGAATTCACCTATTAGTGCCGAAATTTTATATCAAAATATTCAAGCATTGAAGAAAAAAGTTTGGCACGGTTACGGTTATTGATTTTCACTCACATTTTTTCCCCTTTGTCTGAATATTTTGATTTAAAATTTTGTACACTGATAGGCAATGTCGAGATGAAGGGTAAGTATCTTTTGAATTTGCGTGAGATGAATGAGATTCAAGCATTTTTCTACTGCACCGTTAGTGAGGGGGTCCTCATGGCTTTCGAACCTCCTTAACCCATGAACACCCAAAATGACCTATTTCGATATCAAACTTTGAGCCGTCACTATCTGATGAATTCGCACGAGAAAAATTCCGGAATCACTTTTTTCGGTGTATTTAAAACTCTTTTCAATGATAGGGACTAACATTTTCTAAAATTTAATTTTATCATACAAAAATCGAAAATAATAAAAAAATGCATTTTAAAAAATTTTCTTATATATTGAATTAGCTCCCGAATTATGAAAAATCTTATGAAAACCGAAAAAAAGTTCTAAAATAACTTATTATTCTTGGAAGATCATACAATTTTACCACTATAGTAGCACAATGTACTCAGTGGCGAGATGTTTCGGATCGGCCAACTTTTACATATTCCAGTAATATTGTAGTAACATTTTGCAATATTACTGTAATATTACTGTAATATTTCTTACGGAAGAAATTTTCCCATCAAAATAAAAAAAAAGTTTCAGAATAAATTATTATTCTTGGAAGATGATTCAACCTTACCGTAACATTACTACAATGTAATCAGTAGCAAGATGTTTCGGATCCTAAACCTTTTAAATATTCCAGAAATGTTTCGGTAGCATTTTTCAATATTACTGCAATATTACTGCAATATTACTGCAATATTACAACGTGTCAGTATCTTTTACTTAATAAATCGAAAAAAAATTTAATACATTCTGGTAAGGTTTTATAACCCTACTACAATATGAATGCAATATTATTTTTCACGGGTCTGAATGGAATACCGATATTATCGGTGCTATAGCGTAATTGATTATTGTACTCTTAGTGAACTATATTTCTCTAAAGTTTCGTCACTTTATGTTGATAATCAACATTTTTACAGCAGCTTAAAAAAATTGGCGTTTTCTAACTTCTCGTCAACCTCACGGCTTCGTTATTGCAAATTTCGTAATCGGACTAACGCCATTTTGTATCTTTTTTAATAACAAACAAATTTCATCCGAAACATTTTTTCGTACGAAGTCATCCTACTGAGCTATTACAAAAAAAACCGCGACGGCGGCGAATTTTTTCTCTTAAATTGTTAATAACTTTTTTTCCTGATAAAATTTCTTGGCAGCGAACTATTTGGTCATTGTACACATCATTTTTAAGACATCTATGCAGTTAGATCCAAGTTACCAGAAAATTTCAATCAAAAATCTCTACCGACTGGACTATAATATTAACCCATTAAAACCCATGCTAAGACTGGTTGAGATAGCGAAAAACAAACTGTGTATCCTTTGCATAAGAGAAAAATAAAATATACGTATTTTTTCTTATGTCATATTCAATTGTTTATAACAAATTATTTAAACAAATTACAAAAAAATCATAATTTTCAAAATCTGAATGTGGAAATCGGTTCTGGGGGTAAAATTGAGACGAAAACCTATACAACACTTTTCTGTCAGAGGCCAATTAGTTATTGTAAAATACTGATATGATTCCACATACCATGCGAGAGAATGAAAACACTTATTTGTCAATAGTTTATTTCTACATAAAGATAACAAATTGAACTATGACAAAAAAGTGTTATATAGATTTTCGTTTCAATTTTACCCCCCGAATCGATTTCCGCATTCAGATTTTGAAAGTTATGAATTTTTTTGTAATTTGTTTCAATAATTTGTTATAAACAATTGCAAATGACATAAGAAAAAATACGTATATTTTATTTTTCACTTATGCAAAGGATAGCATAGTTTGTTTTTTGCTATTCCAAATAGATTTTGCTTCGGACTTGACATGGTCACTTTTTCTCCCCAACATGCAATTGTTTATTCCTACATTACACTAACAAATTGAACTCTGACAAAAAAGTGTTATGTAGGTTTTCGTCTCGATTTTACTTCCAGAATCGATTCTCGCATTTAGATTTTGAAAATTATGAATTTTTTTGTAATTTGTTTAAATAATTTGTTATAAACAATTGAAAATGATATAAGAAAAAATACGTATATTTTATTTTTCACTTGTGCAAAGGATAGCACAGTTTGTTTTTAGCTATCTCAACCAGTCTTAGCATGGGCTTTAATGGGTTAAAACGGACATTCCACCTCATGGTAACATTGCGTGACCATTTCCTACAGATTACATAACCGTCCAGTAATATAATTCTACCGAATCTATCAAAGAAAGCTTCAGGAATATTCCCAAAGAATTGGGTGCTGTATGGGAATACACTAGAAAACTTATTTAATGAGAAGAACATATAAAAATAGAGTTTACCTGTAAACTAATTCATGAAAGGTACATAATTGTTTGGGTGAGATGAAAGAAATATGCGCGGTGGACATGGTTGGCGGAAACGTAGTATTTGCTTTATTGTTTTTTATATGCAAAGTATATATAGCGCTTAATAGAATATGGGCTTAGAAGAGTGAATCACGCTATTCGGAGCAGTGTTCAGCACGGAGACTCGAGCGGTTCTGCCCGGCCCTTCTCGCTTTGGCGCTCGAGAGGCCCAAGGTAGGCTAGCGTTTTCCGCTTTTCTCCCCTTCCTCTTTGCGCCCTCTGCTGCTTCCATCCGCTCGACAGCCTTACATTTTTGGCACGTCCTCGCCCTCTCGCATTCGCTCATTCACGCATCTACGCCAGGAATTCTAGAATTCTTACATTTATGGTGCTTGTAAATCTAACTTACCCTAGGACGATGCATATCGCGCGCTCTGCAATACATACACACATTTAGCACATCTGTTCGTGCGCGCGCTGCGTACCTCGAATCGCGGAAAATACGTGCTCCTCGGGCCGTTCTGACCGATTTACTAGCCCGCTGTAAACCTCTGCTCGCTCATCCCGAGGTCACGCAGCGGGTCGGATTAACGGCTCGAAGGCAACTAGATGGCTTTTTGCGCATCAGTCCCTCTGGCTCGGGTCCCGACCCCGCATTTGGAACTGATCGCTCTTCCCCCGCGCGTTCCCGAGCGCGGCGGGAGGCCCGTCTCTTCTCTCTCTCTCTCTCTCTCTCTCTCTCTCTCTCTCTCTCTCTCTCTCTCTCTCTCTCTCTCTCTCTCTCTCAGCAACAATAATAGTCACAAAAGTAGAAACTCGTAAGCCCCAATTACGATTGCGTGAATCTCATACTTTCTAATATCTTAAACGCCAAACTCAGATCTCCTAAATATTGATTGCATAAATTCTAAACGTATAAAACCTGAACCCATAAACAAAAACGATTTAAAAGGTATAAAAAAGGTCGTTTTTTCATTACGAATTAGTTTTAATAACGTTTTTTTACAATTATCGTAATCAAAAATTCAAATCTTTTAAAAAACAAAACTCAATTTTAACCATGCAATCCATGCCATAATTTATAAAAATGCAAAATGATTTCTTACAATTATCGTTATCAAAAAATAACTATTTTATAAAATACGAAATTAAAATTCATAACCATTTTTATCACAGTGTAATCTAAATCCGCATTTGAGACCAAACCGCAATAATTGACTGCTAATAATATAGATAAACTGTGGATTTAGGTAGGTAGTGATATGAAATTCTGTATGACACTCGTGACTTAACGGCCCATCGGACCTCGCTTTGCTCGGGCGCTATTTTTTATCCCGTTGAATAATGGGTCACTTCAATCAATAGTCTCGTAATAATATACTAGTTTAACTATATTCTTTTTAATAATAATCAATAATAATAAATAAACAAATGAACCTGTGTGTATGTATATACATACAATAGAATTTCAGAGCTTCACACTGTATACAATGAGACAAGAGCTTCGCTTCAAGAAATTAAACATGATGTCGAAGCTGCGATCGTTGAAGGTATTCAAACTATTGAGGCTCAGCTAAGGGAAGAAAAGGAAAATGTTCGTGAGTCGATACATTTGTTGAGGTATTTTCTTTTTTTTTATTAAATATCATGTAACATTGTAAATAAGCCTAGTAACCATATTATATCTCAGGTCTGCTTTGACGAACAATACTGAGCACTTAAATGAGGAATTACATGATCTTGGCAAGGGTCAGTCAGTTATGGTGGAGATGGCGGACCATGTACTCGATACGAAAAAACGACTTGAGCATGCTTACAAAATTTTGCGCGAGGTCGCTGAACTGGTAATGGCTCAGGGGCTGAACATCAATCAAACCCTGAATGCTCGCTTCGATGGAATATCTAATGACATAATGGATAATCAGAACGGTGCGTTAGCCAATTTGACTGTAAAGATGGAGCAGGAAATGAATCAGGTACATAATATATACTAACCGTGTACTTACCAATAATTGAATAGAAAAATGAGTTATTTTTCTATTGACTTATTCATTTAGTTTAGAGTGATAGTCTTTTTCCATCATAATTAGACATTAGTTCACTAACGTGTCCAATAGGTGAAGACCAGGGTTTCAAAGAATTAATTCCTTCACGGATTTAATTCCATGTATAATTTACAATTCCTTTGAGGAATGATGAATTATTTGTCGCATAATTCATAATTCTTCAAAGGAATTTTGAATTATTTGTGGCATAATTCATAATTCCTCAAAGGAATTGTGAATTATTTGTGGCATAATTCATAATTCCTCAAAGGAATTGTGAATTATTTGTGGCATAATTCATAATTCCTCAAAGGAATTGTGAATTATTTGTGGCATAATTCATAATTCCTCAAAGGAATTGTGAATTATTTATGGCATAATTCATAATTCCTCAAAGGAATTGTGAATTATTTGTCGCATAATTCATAATTCCTCAAAGGAATTGTGAATTATAAGTCGCACAATTCATAATTCCTCAATGGAGTTGGGAGTTATGAATTATTTGATGATTTTTTTGATTTGTATAATATTTTCTCCTATATGAGGCAATCTACGCAGAGTCGCACACTTCCCTTCTCAAAAATGGATTTTGAGTGTGCCCTCAAAATTGCCCAGTTTCCATTTTTTGAGAAGGGAAGTGTGCGACTCTGCGTAGATTGCCTCATATAGGAGAAAATATTATACAAATCAAAAAAATCATCAAATAATTCATAACTCCCAACTCCTTTGAGGAATTATGAATTGTGCGACTTATAATTCACAATTCCTTTGAGGAATTATGAATTATGCGACAAATAATTCACAATTCCTTTGAGGAATTATGAATTATGCCACAAATAATTCACAATTCCTTTGAGGAATTATGAATTATGCCACAAATAATTCACAATTCCTTTGAGGAATTATGAATTATGCCACAAATAATTCACAATTCCTTTGAGGAATTATGAATTATGAAGTGCGTAATTCAAATTTTCGGAACTTCACTGAAGACGTGCTTCTTTCTCTGTGCGGGAGTTCTCTTTTGCAAGAGAAAGAGGCAGGTCGAGCCTTACTGTGGAGGCCACTCTGACAGCACGGATGGAACACCATCAATTTTTTGTAGTGACTAGCCTGCATACAGTCTCCTTTATATGAGAATATATAATACATGGCCGAATTAAAAAAATTTAATTTTTAAATTAAAATGAATTCAATTATCACATCGAGCTAACAGTTTTTTATTATACGAAGAGCCTTTAAGAATCCTCTTTGTAGGGTTATATAGGTTATGACAGGATTAAGTGTAAAAAAAATTATGTTTTGGAAAGCTGTAAAAATATGATTATTTATGCAATCAATTCTTTTATTTTAAAGCGTTCGTTCAGGCCTTTAATTCAAGCTATTGAATTCTTAAAAGTATTGATTTTTCATCTCATAAAGGTATTAATTATTAGAACATGTTTTTTACTCAAGTTTTTTTGCGGCGTGCACGATTCTAACCATTCAGGTAGACAAAGTCGCATGCTTTATATCTCATTTTACTCCTTAAAACCTGCATTACAAACTAAGTGGAGCACTTATTTAATAAAAATTTTTTTCCATTTTTTTAAACAAGATTATGTCATTTTTTTCAAATTCGTTTTAATCATTTAAAAAAATTACATAAATTTGTTAGTTTGTAATGCAGGTTTTAATGAGTAAAATGAGATATTAAGCATTTCATTTTGTCTACCCAAACTTGAGTAAAAACTTGTTGAACCTAATAATAATAGGTTTGTGAGATGAAAAATCATAAATAATGACATTTTTACAGCTTTCAAAAAAAATTTTTTTTTCGACTGTTAACCCTGTCATAAACCCTTAAGATTAATATAATAAAATAAAACGCTATAATATTTAAAATGTATCAGATACTACCACAACACAAACTAATGCTACTGAGTCGATAATAGTTATTTAAAACTAAACTCCTGGTGTCGCTGGATGAGAAAAACCGATTGGCTCGAAGTGATCGATGATTTAATTACATATTATACTTTTGCATTCACTTCTTAATTAAATTTATTTTCTTTCTTAAATCGAAGAGAACGGTTTAGTCATTTTTCTATTTAATTAGTTTTGAATGATTGTCGTTTTCCATCAAGCGTAATTCACACCTTATGAATAAAAGGTTTGTGATAAATTGTCTTCTTATATTCCTAACGCTTTTACTTAACTTACAGGTATGGCGTCAAATTAATGTCATGTATCAGCAGATGATGGAAAGTGCGAAGGCCCTCGATAAATTGCATAAGCAGAATGAAGCCTACGTAAATGGAACTACTTTAACAATGGATGGAATGGAGAATAAGGTAATAAATTAAAAAAACATAGTGGTCAGAATAGTAATGACTATTGAGGAAAAAAAACTGAATTTATTATGATTCAAATTTATCTCTGGTTGGTGTCTGGTTACAAGATAGTTACATAAAGTTACTTGTTTTTTTTTATTTTCGGATCTACAATGAAGCTGTGAATTCTTATATATAAGTATTATCATGCAGTTGTGCGAATGTATTACTGGATCGTCATTTTTTTTTAGATTTGATTCATAAATGCAATTATTTTTAACCATTTGATAAGAACATTCCGAATATTCAGACAATGTGAAATTACGAATAATATCATTTACAGGACAACTGTCTCGACCAAAATATCTTATATTTGAAATTTTATAAGTATTTTTTAGTTTTGAAAAGAGCGCCTCACTGCAATACGATTTGAAAATTTCAGGAGCATATGGGTATATTCTTTCTTGTAACATTAAAGTATTATAATTAATGTGTACAAATCGACCTCCTCTTGTGTATTTGATAATTGTCAATAACTAAAAATTAGCAGAGTCAAAATTCAACGTCGATTAAGCCTAAAATGGACCCCAATTTAAGCAGCTGTACGAATGTGCAGTAATTGGTAGACATCAAAAGTCATTGCTTTTTAATCGAAATATTCTTTAGTCTCTCCAACAAATTTATGCAGCATCTCAACTGCATTATCCAATTCATCGATCTTTAGTTTACTTTTAAAAGTATGAACACACTGCACACGAAAAGTAACTAATTGTCAAATAAGTTTTTAGATAATACTAATTGTAGAAGTGAAAACACTAATATAAAATACAATTTTCTCACTCACAAGTTTTTCACTTGTTTCAAATGCTGAATGACCTACTGAGACATGAAATTTCAATCGGAGCTTTTATGCACCATAGAATCCACCATTCTAATTTCTCGTTAGTCATAATAGTTGCATAATAATCTGAAAACTGTTTTTTAACTTCTTCAAGACAGCAATGCATACAATCTAGGACAAAACCAGATACTATTTTAATTGTTGATAAATTAAGAAATAGCGACGGATACTTAGTCCCGATTCCAGCATTTTCATTTGGTTGTAACATTTTTCGCTCGGTGTTAAAGTCATTTCGGAGTTGTACTGTACTTTTTTTTTAAAGTATACCGCATGTAATGTTCAACAAAATTTTTTTTTATCTGTTTTTCTCCGTAGTGGCCTCACGTCTAGAGTGTCGTATTACGCGGGTACTCTTGCCACCTCCGTGTGAGAGTACTCCTAAATTTTTTTCTGCTTTGTCGTGGATGTCTGTATACTATTTTTTGTATCTAATCTACCCATCCCCGAGAAGCATTCACTATCACGTTCCTCCAGAATAGTCATGTGTTGTCTCTACGGTGCTCCCGTCCCTCTTTGTACTGACATTCGCCCAGGCCCCCGCGCAATGCCTGGATCACAGGGGAAACTCCTCCAGGAGATATATGTTGGGCTTTGATAAAAACCCTCACATATATCCGCCCCCACCGGGAATCGAACCCACAATCCCTGGAACGGCGTTGTCTGGGTGGCTAGCACACTAACCATGCAGCCAATACCGCTCTTAACTTTCAGCAAATTCATCTGGATGATCGCATCAGCTCAGTCATAATGACAATTAAATTGCTTCGTGCCTTGAACTGGGCTGCGAGTCACTTCATCCCAATGAGTCTTAAATACTGCTGCAACATAATTCTATTTTTTTTCGTTTGGTAGTCTTTGTACAAATTCACGGTATACATTTTCATCATATGCATCTTTTATACATTCTGTTTCATGCTTTATAAAGTGACTAGAGTTATGATATACATTTGAATAACTACTACGACCTGAACTATTAACCGAAATGTAACATTGAAGTTTATGTAGTACTATTCATGTAACTAAAAAAAAACTACTGATATACTAACAAACTAGTTATCGAAAATAGAAATGAAAATTCTCTTCTCGATCCAGTTATTAAATAAAAATAATGCTCTACGTTAGATCCTTGTCATAAAAAATAAGGTTTACAATAAGAAACGAATAAGTTTTTAGATTCAAATAATGACTTATCATCCATGTTTCCTTTTGGGGTGCCTTCTTTTACGAAAATTCCCTGTAGGGTCTCGTGATAACTTACAGAAGTACTTACGAGACTTTTTGCGTATATTTCGCATTTTTTCGTGGAAAAGTTTCAGTTGCGTTCCCCGAAGAAAAAATTTATTGAAAAAATTTTAAATATTCTGTTTAACATAAACATAAAAACAAGTTGTAATATTCATATGATTGTTGTCAGTAATGGAAGAACAATTCAGATGATAACACCAATGGTACGTCCCATATCGGTTATCTATTATTTCACGTGTTATTAGCAATAAATTTTGAAATCAGCTGTATTAAAAGTGATGGCCTTCATTGTAAAGCATTTGATTTGTGATTTTGATTGGATACTAAGTGAACGTGATTATGGCTACCAATATTCCTGATTCATGTCTGAGACTGATCATTTGATTCCTTGTGTATTATTAAGTGAAATAAATTAAATAAAATTAATAACATTAGTATTGTCATCCAGACAGTATTTCCATTATTACCAACAAAAACATGAATACAATCACTTATTTCTAAATTTATTGTAAGGGAATGTTTCAAAGACTGTCCTTTAATGTTTCCTAAAGAATATCCTGCAGGTTTTTTCGTAAAGATCTTATACTCCAACATTTTATAAAAAAAATAATAATAATTTGTATATTTTAGGTGGGCGAGATAACGAAGCGAATGAGTGAAGTTGACACAAATCTTAACTACTTGTTGGGTAGATTATCCCTTGTCACTCATGAGTTTAACCAGATTAAGCAGGGTCTTGGTATAGCTCTCGATAATATAAAGGCTTCCTTCAAAGAAGTTCAACAAAAGGCAAATGACTTGAGTAGTCCTGGCCCACATCCACTTCCTCAAGACTACAAAGAGCCCGGAATGCGATTGGAACCGTGATTAGATTTAAGTAATCCTTTTTCTTACCACTCATCTCTCAATTTTCATGTGATATCATTTTAAAATTAATGTTTGTACTATACATATTTTCTTTTCCAAATACTTCAATCCCTAGTCTAACCACGCTCCTGTCTTTTCATATGTTTCACAGGAATAACATCTGCATATCAAGTTTTATAAATATGAAAAATAATAAATATTTGAAATTAATAATAATATTATATTTTACGTTTATGAAAATGATAAATTTGTTATATGAGTAATTTTTTGTGAAAGCGAGAGCAACAAAATAAACACCAATTACTAGAAATTCTAGGAATCTATTGACGGATTGCTAGAAATTTTTGAATTGTTAGATTAATGGTCCATATATTTTTTTGATTTTTTTCATCAAATATTTTTTAGGTAAAGATAGTATTTTTTATATTTACTCCTATTTCCGTAGATTTCTTGTTTCTAAAGGAAGGTTTTATTTGCTGTATATGTGAAAGCGAATTTTTTTATAAAATTGTTTATTATTATTTGTTTTGTAAAATTAAATATGATACACCATCTAATATTCAAATAAAACTTCTAATTCAAGCAATAAAAAAATCCGAGTTAGACTATCATCAAAAGCTTAAAATAAAGTTTAAAACATAGAACTAGTTTGTACAAGCATAAACAAAACTTAGATGCTCAAGTTGCTAAAATAGTATTATTTACAAAAAATGCAAATCATGCTAATAAATTTTGAAAATAAATATTTCTTCACAAGTTCCGCGTAGAAAGAAATATTAGTTAAAGATTTTAAAGTGACATTTCTCACATATGACCTTTTTCGAAATCTAATTAGATAAAATATATCATTAACATTGCAGCACAATTTAGATTTTAAGATTTGTTTTAGCAAAAGCTTCGAACCTTTTTTAAAAAGATTTCATGCTTTAAACTTCAGAAATATTTAAAATGACATTGTAGTAAGTTTAATACATTTTCTAAAATAAATTTAATCGATTATTTTAGAACACTATTTTTGGTGAAAATTTTAGGCGATTGAAGATAGTTTAAAATCGTAGACCTGAGTAAAAAATTTGATAAGTTTTATTAATAACATAATAGGCCTTAATAAAACCCATTGTTGTAGTCATCGGATTTTAGCGTTTTAATTTACCTACACAGGTTTTTAAACCAAGCAGTCAATTGTTTTCTCGAATTGTACACGCTGCGGAAAAAGAACAAAGACGTGTGAACCATATATGTAAGTGTGTGTGCGTGTATGTATTGGAAATTTGCGGTGATCTTTGCGAGGAACTTAATGTGAGGGCGGTATAATCGCTAGTGTAACATCACCGGGAAATTTTGTCTCCTTTAGACATACTCAAAAATAGTTTCCCACTTGCAGTACGCAAGTCAGGTGGTCCTTTTTTCCCCTAGAAGAAAGTCGTAAACATATCAAAGTATACACATAGATTTTAAACTAACAGTTCAAAGAGGCCCAAGAAACGTTGTGTAGACTTTTCTCAGGTTTTTTCTTTTTTTTTGAGTATCCCGGCGCCGAGCGCAAATGGAAAGAGCTAAGTTCTCTACGGGAGATAAGGGCATTGGCGCAGTGCTAGGCCGAAGAGACGTAGCTGCATGTTGTAAAACTGCAGGCCTGCGTCTCAATGTGCCGCCTTAACTGTCTTCTCTCCGAGAAAAGTGTGTACGCGCTCCCATGGAAAGTGAAACTCTCGAAGAGAAATAAATAAATTTGTAATTTAAGTATTAAGTCTTTCGGGTATTTTCTAAGTAATAAACCACATGTATTCAAAGAAAAATAAAGCGAAAGGTGTAGAGATAAAAATACTATTCATAGATTGTAGTTACTACAACATACACGCACGTATAACTTATATATGAGGAAATCTACGGCCAGGTGTCAATTTTTGGGCGAAAAAGTGGAAGATTTGCAATTTTGAGGGCACACTAACCGGGCTAGGTTTTTTTTACTCGTTAGGGCATACAATACAAGAAAATTGACCGAAATACATCCGCGCCCTATGCCAATAAAAAGTTACGGGCCAAAAACTGAAAAAAAATACGCAAATTTTTTTCGTGTTTTTTCCATTCTCCTAAAAATTTAAGAGTAGGCCGTATGTTAAGTCAAATTTCTAATCAATTAAAATAAAGTACTTGAAAAGACCTTTCATTTGGATATAAATTTGTCTAAATCGGATGCACTGGTCAAAAGTTTTGCATTTTAGAAGTGGATGAACTTGGATTTAAGATTTACGAAAATGACCGCTCTTACCTTTTTTTTCTTAAAATCCTTCTAACTTTTGATCCAAGCATCCGTTTGCAACGTTCAATACGTCAAATTAAAGGTCTGTTTTTGTACTTTTTAATTACTGGGCGGGTTTTTTCTTTTCGCTTATGATGAGCTATATATATGCTTTTCAAAATGATCGTTCTTTGAAAGCATATATATAGCACACTACGAAGAAAAAAAAATTTAGACTCAATAGCATAAAAGTAGAAGAAGAGAGCTTTAATTTAAGCTATTGAACTTTGAAAACGCACGATTGGATCAAAAGTTATTAGCATTTGAAGAAAGGGAAAAATCTCCGAATTTTCGAAAATCGATTGATTTCATGGAAAAAAAGCGAAATTTGCCATTTTTTAAATCCTTGTGCCTTCCGATCCAACCGACCGATTTCAAAGTTTAATAGCTCAAATTAAAGCTCTTGTCTTCTACTTTTTTACTAATTCAACTGAAGTTGAAGTTTCTCGTGGGATAGGCTATATATGTGCCTCTGAAAATCAGTAAAAAATGAACAACTTTAGAAGCATATATATAGTCCATGAGATTAGAAAATTTGGATTCTGATCAAATAGATTGAAAGTTGAAGAAAAGAGCTTTAATTTGCGGTATTAAACGTTGAAAACGATTGGTTGGGTCGCAAATCATGAGGTATTAAATAAAAAAAAGAAAAACCATTATTTTAACGATTTCTTCCATGTCAAGCTTGACAAAATCCAGAGAATTTTACGTTTCTTCAAATCCTTCTCAATTGCGATCCAACCAATCGTTTTCAACGTTTAATACCGCAAATTACAGCTCTTTTCTTCAACTTTCAATCTAGATGATCAGAATCCAAATTTTCTAATCTCATGGACTATATCTGTGGCTTGCAGGAAGAACCACTTAAGTGACATATTGCGAAAAATTTTTTTATGTCGAATTCGAGGTGCTCTTAGTACACTTTTTCATTGTACAATAGTAGGATTTCCAAAATGCGCAAATATTTTAAATGCCAGCCGATTGCATAATCACTTAACTGCATCTCTCGTAAAAATGTTACCGCAGAACCACTTAAGTGCACTTGTTTTTTTTATTTTTGTGCGAGATACACCGTGTGGAGTACATTAAGTCGGTATAATATGTATCTAATTACCTATACCGATGTATTCGTCGATTTTTTTAAATTTAAAAAATATTTTTTAACGTTTTTAAATTTTTCAAAAATTGTCAATTTGCAAAAACAAAAAAATTACTGGAATCGCTCTGATAAAATTCATACGTATTCCTTAGCTGATTCTAAGAACTTATTACTCTTGAAAATTTTTTCCAAAAGTTTGTGGTTTCTGAATAAAAAATTCGTAAAAGTCTTCGTAAAAAATTTTCAATTATAATAAGCGCCAGTTTGACCACACTGAGGTTCAAAATCAATCCCCAAATCACGTATCTTTTAGGTTTGGACATTTATCCCATTGGTTAGAGGGGTTCCAGATAGATTGCAAATGAAAACGTTCTTGAAATCTCGAATTAAAACAAAAAATTGTGGAAAAACCATGCTTTTTTCCTTTAAACCGTTTTTTCTCATAGTTAATAACAATTTTCGAAAATTTTAATTATACCATTGGAAAGGGCATGAGTTAAACTTTAAAAATATACTCCGCCCGAATTTTTTTAATCGCAAATTATATTAGTTACGAACCCTCAAAGAAAGTGACTGCATAACCACTTATCTGCAAAGTTCCCGCAGAACCACTTAACTCGAGTAATTTGTTTAGCTTGGGCGTCGAGAAAGAAACTATTTACAAATGTAATACTACGGTTGTATCCGTATCAAATACCTAATCAAATGAGCCAATACTTAGATCTTTTCTCTGACATTTCGATCTTACATATTACTCCAAACATTGAAATCGCTTTTTCTCGAAAACACGAAAATGTCACTTAAGTGGTTCTTCCTGTAAGCCACAGATATATATGCTTCTAAAGTTGTTCGTTTTTTACTGATTTTCAGAGGCATATATATAGCCTATCCCACGAGAAACTTCAACTTCAGTTGAATTAGTAAAAAAGTAGAAGACAAGAGCTTTAATTTGAGCTATTAAACTTTGAAATCGGTCGGTTGGATCGGAAGGCACAAGGATTTAAAAAATGGCAAATTTCGCTTTTTTTCCATGAAATCAATCGATTTTCGAAAATTCGGAGATTTTTCCCTTTCTTCAAATGCTAATAACTTTTGATCCAATCGTGCGTTTTCAAAGTTCAATAGCTTAAATTAAAGCTCTCTTCTTCTACTTTTATGCTATTGAGTCTAAATTTTTTTTTCTTCGTAGTGTGCTATATATATGCTTTCAAAGAACGATCATTTTGAAAAGCATATATATAGCTCATCATAAGCGAAAAGAAAAAACCCGCCCAGTAATTAAAAAGTACAAAAACAGACCTTTAATTTGACGTATTGTACGTTGCAAACGGATGCTTGGATCAAAAGTTAGAAGGATTTTAAGAAAAAAAAGGTAAGAGCGGTCATTTTCGTAAATCTTAAATCCAAGTTCATCCACTTCTAAAATGCAAAACTTTTGACCAGTGCATCCGATTTAGACAAATTTATATCCAAATGAAAGGTCTTTTCAAGTACTTTATTTTAATTGATTAGAAATTTGACTTAACATACGGCCTACTCTTAAATTTTTAGGAGAATGGAAAAAACACGAAAAAAATTTGCGTATTTTTTTTCAGTTTTTGGCCCGTAACTTTTTATTGGCATAGGGCGCGGATGTATTTCGGTCAATTTTCTTGTATTGTATGCCCTAACGAGTAAAAAAAACCTAGCCCGGTTAGTGTGCCCTCAAAATTGCAAATCTTCCACTTTTTCGCCCAAAAATTGACACCTGGCCGTAGATTTCCTCATATGTGTGAATACACCAAATATTCATCAATTCAAGTACATAATATTAATAGAATTAAGTATAAATACTAAGTATATACACTATTTATATTTATTTATATATACAAAAAGTTATGAATTGAAAAATGTCAAATATCAATTAATTATAAATAAAATTATGTATTAAAAAATAAGTTATGAATATATAATAATTAAAGGTTATGTAACGTCTGAATACGAAAGACGAATTTGCGACATTCATATATCTTGTTAACGTCGTAATGACGTCACGGCCAATCAGAATAACATATTAAATGCTTCAAAACAAAGCTCATCACTTTTCATAAAAAGAATGCGTATATCGACGGCTGAGATTAAAAGGCTACTTATTCAGAGTCCGCTTGAAGAAGTTGCTTATTCAAAATAATATTTTTTTTTTAATTTTGTAGTGGCAACCCTGCGAGAATTTAAAATCTGCTTTACGGCGGAAATGAGCAGTGAAAAAAATCGGAAAAATTCGGAAAAATTCGGGAAAAAATCGTAATAATCGAAAAAATTAGAAAATCGTAAAAATGCGTGAAAATCTGAGAAAATTCGTAAAAATCGTACACAATTCGTGAAAATCGGAGAAAATTCTGAAAAATCGTAAAAAATTCGGAAAAATCGGAGAAAATTCGTAAAAATCGTAAACAATTCGTAAAAATCGGAGAAAATTATGAAAAATCGTAAAAAATTCGGAAATCGTAAATAATTCTTAAAAACCCTGGGTAAATTCATATCATTTAAAAGCTAGTAAAACCCTTGTTTTGTTGGGAATGGACCAAAAATGGGACCATTTTTCACCTTGCGATGAAACGCTTTTTCGAACCTTAAGCTATTTTTTAGAATGAAAATGGACGAAAATATTATTATACCATATTACGAGGTATTCTCAAGCTTGCAAACATGCCTATAAAAAATGGCCAGTAAATGGCTATGAAAACAATATTTAACATGTAGGCCAGTCAAATTAAGCTGAAAACTGAATTCTTTTGCAAAAATTCTAAACAGCAATTTTATTGGCTTAAACCACTCGGAAGAGTGTGTACATTAATAATCCGAATCCGCAAACAGCTGAATTTGTACAGCAAATTCGCTATAAACAATTAAAGTCGGAATTTCGCTTTTTTTTGGTTTTTCCTCTGCGTATTGAAAAGTATTGATCGCAGAGAAAAAAGTTTCAAATAAAAGTTGTTTTTTATGAAATTTTTCACAAAAATGTCAGCGGTGGCATATGTCTATCTCTAATAGTTTAGTTGTAAATTGGCAATGAACGCGAATTCTGCCAAAATCAAAAATTGTTTATAATTATTGAACAAGTTATGTTACGTTTCCTTTATTCTACGACAAGGTTTAATAAGTACCATAAGCGTACAAAATCCGAATTCTCTATCTACTATAGTTTTTGTGCAATAAGGACCGAAAGTTGAAAAAGTTGTTATTTTCAAAGTGCTGGCAAAACGTGAAAAATTATCTCAAATAGTTTAACTTTTTTGTACGTACTCTAGAAGAGTTATATTTTAATATACTATTTTACAAACTGCGAAATTTTATTTAGGGGCGTCCTGGGGAGCAAATGTTTATAAAGTACGTAATTAATTAATTCGCTGTACACAATATTTAAGTGCAATTAAATTACAAATTAGTTAATTGCAAAGGTGGCATTTTTATCGAAATTTTAAGCCCCAGATGGACTTGGTACGACCAATAGGAACCGAGATACGTTTTTTATTCAATGTACAATAACGCTAAGTAGTATGATGGCACCATGGAGAAAGTAAACAAATATGGCCTTGACCCCTGTGACCTCTCGTCCATGTCACTTTGGTCAAGGACATATTTGTTTACAGTCGCCATGGTGCCTAACTACTTGGGAGAGACCCCCCTCTCCCCCCTCTCCCCCTTTCGACCACAGTATAGCGGGGTACTTTGAGGAGACCTCCACTCTCTAAAGTCCCCTCTGAATTGGGGAGAACCTTAGGTATTTCTCCAAAGTCCCCTCTGAACAAGAAGACACTCTGGTAAGATGCTTCTTTTTCTCCATAGTACACGTAATTTGTGGAATTTTGAATAAAGTGGTTTACTTAAAGCTAGACTACATCTAAAGTGAATGTGTAGGATGTTTGGGATAGGTATTGGGAAACAGTATGCGGGTAAATGAGAAGAGAGAGTATTGTGATAAATAACCATATTTATTCAATTATTACTTATAAATCTAGATACAGTTATGAGTTAGGTAATAATAAAGTACTATTTAAATATACGACTAAATTATAAATATGTAAATGAATAAATTCGTAAATAATTAAGTAAACATCTTCGAAACTTAAAACTATATTTTTATCTTTTAAGATTTTATCTATTTGATCGACAAGTGTGTCGTCAAAGTCACGCATGGCACACTCTATATTATACGCTGTAAAATAAGTGTATTGAGAGCTTTGACTATTTTGTAGCTTCTCCTTACAATAACTTCCAACCTCGCTCACAACAATCGCAATAGCATCATTTACACTTAACAAATACTTAATTCTTTTATCGATAATTTTGGTCAGAGCCTTGAGCCTGTCAAAGGTGACTCTCTTAAATACCAGTGATGGCTTACGTGGTCTTTTCGCCCTGGGTCCATCAGATCCTTGCGCGGTCACCGCAGCCTCCTCAATCAGCTCAATGGCTCGATCAGAATAGCTGATCATAAATCTAATTGTGAGTCCGTCAATGATGATTTTTTGATCCAGTATATCCTCGTCACTGTAGGCATGAAAGAATCTATCGATCTCGTCAAATTGTTCCTGAAACACAGTTCATGTGGCCAGTGAGAGGGAGAATCCTTGAAAGTCCTGATTGCTGAGGCGAATAACGGGATTAAAGTCGTCAGAGCCGACTGCCGTATTTTCTAGGCCCACATGAACAAGTTTTCCGTAGGTATTGTTCAGTCCATAAACCATGGGTAGAATTTGATGGCAGCGATACCTGCTCTTTTGACTCTCCTGCGCCTGACTCGCACTCTCCAACTGTCTCTTCTGGCCAGCCATTTTTTTCCTCGAGCTTTCACAAGTTGTGCGATTAAGAGAGAACTGTGAGGTGTCCACGCGAGCTCTGCGACTTATATACGAAAACGGGACCGCTTCGATGGATGGGGGTAGAACCAATGAGAATGAAGAGCCCAGAAAGTGGGGGCCCAATAGAAATTTGCAGACAAATCATTTCTTGAAAAACCACGTAAGCAAATATATCTAGTTACATTCACGCATCACATAACATTTTTTAATATTAGATTACAACTTATCGACAAATTTTTCGACAACCTCATCATTTCTGCTGAGATCAGATGAAAAGTTCTTGAGAAATCGTCGGATACCCAAACCGTTAAACATATAGTAGAGAAACATGGTACAATATTTCCCACAAGCATCGGATAAAGTGCTTTGCAGCTGAATATTACACCATCTTATGCGTTTGGAATTTCGCTTAATTCGACTCAAATGATCTGGAACTCGTGGTGGCATTCCAAAGCTATCGAAATACCAGCCAACACCATCTTCTGTGACGTATACTGCCACCCAATGTCTGCCACGTCTCTTATGATCTTCGGTGTTAAACACAAAACCACATGGTTTTACCTACGTTACTGGAATTTGATCGGCCGGATAAACTCCTACCGCATGAGAGATCATTTTTCGAAGTTGCTAGAGAATATCCAGAGAGTTCATCATTGCAAAGCTCGTAGGGTGGGATGAAGGGTCGTTCTGAAGATTTGGCTTTATCCTCGTCGCCGACTCCCGCTGTCAGCCAGTACTTCAATTTGTAAGCGTTGTTGAGCGCACAGCTATAGTGGAGAGCACAGTGTTTAATGGCGTGTTGCATGCAATACTTCTCGCAGTACGGTAATCTATGAAAAGGTGGACATTCCGTCTTCTCCTCCAAATCAATAATATCTCTCGTAGTCAGCTTACTCAGCACCTTTGCTTTTTCAGCCCCTCGCACATATATTTTGCGGGCACTTCGGCAAACTTCGTGCAAACTTTTGTACAACTTTTTCAGCGTCACGTCACATGTACCAATCTAGGCCGTGATGATGCAGTGTTAGCCAATTATTCTGTCTTAAAATGTCTTTCTTCAGAAATGCCGTTTTACAAATAGGTGCAGTAATCCAATGGGCTGTAATTTCTTGAGTAACCCCCACGATACCCACTTCTTTTGGCACTATACGGCCCTTGTTGTCCTTGAAAAACTGTAGATCAACCACTATGTCCATGATCTGCTTTTTTGCGGCTGTCCGTTCAGTTTGAGGCCCACCAATTGACTGACCGCTCTCGACATGACTGGCGCCTTTTATACCCGTCTTTTTGTAGTAGAAGCGCCATCTACCTTAGCCGCTGTAATCCACCAAAACTTGTCGAGACGAGTCAATTTCTACAAGATTGTCATACTCAGCATAAATTATGCAATTCACCACGACATCTAATGCGTCATCAAATCTCACGTCGATTCTCACGCTACCTCTTCGAATCAAATTCCAATGACTGTCGGTGTTAGCCGATAAGTCGGGTGTCAAATCAAAGGCAAAAAGACAGTAGCCAATCGGGTATGCATCGCGTGATATTGAATTACCCATATTCGCAAAATGCATACCAGTACCCGAGAAGAGTGTGTGATACACATCCACATATGTATTTGTGGTTTTGAAGTCAGGCTGTAGAGGTTTCGAGGGCACCTGCACACCGTCCACGTATAAGCACAAAAAATTTAAATGTTAAAGTTTTTGAAATTAACAGGGTTCAGTCCTGCATCGCCATTGTATGCCTGATTTTCAATGAACCCAATAATAATTCTTTTTGGCAATTGTCCTAGTATAATGTTATCGATTGATTGACCATGGACACCGCTGTTCAGAGTCACGTTTTTCACCTCCACACGTGTTACAGGGTATTTTGCAGTAGTCTTGGAGAGTTTATTCTCATGATACAGCGTAATACCCGGATTAATCTTTACACGTCGAACAAAGAGTGTTGCCTCCGTTATACGTACAATGTACACGTCACTTTCCGCCATTAGACAGAAACTATCACGAGAGCGAATAAGACGTACACGCACCTCAACACCACTCAACAATAATCTGTCC
Organism: Philotrypesis tridentata; assembly: GCA_018906965.1. NCBI lineage: Eukaryota > Metazoa > Arthropoda > Insecta > Hymenoptera > Pteromalidae > Philotrypesis > Philotrypesis tridentata. The sequence continues at coordinate 102,707 of JACCIB010000636.1, forward strand.
ATATTGAAGACATCTACGTGTAGGTGTCCAAGCAAATCAATTTTTCCATTTTTCATGATTTTCTGACGTTTAATGAAGCCGTCATTACCATGAGCAATGTCGTCCATGTGACCTGCTGTGTCATTGTACCACAAGACACTCGTCAAATGCGAGTTTTTTGCTGCAGGACCGTAATTTAGCAGTGTCTCGATGTACGATCTGTACGTGTAAGCATTATTTGGCGGTGATACAGGTTTCTGATTGAACAGCACGTCCACTTGGTTGAAAAGTGTGTGCATGAAGTTATTTACGGGTCCGACATCAGGTGGCGTTTCCTCATCTTTGTCCGGCGTAGTAGTACGTATTATGCTCACACGTAGACTCAGCATTGTGTGTGCCAAATCAATGTATTCCGTATTTCCGGGGATCGTAAATTCTATTGGTGCTTGATCGGCAAGTGACGAGATTGGCTTATACTTCACCCAATGAGAGTTCTCTATGGTTGTTTGTGTTGGCGGCAATTCAAATAGCGATAGCTCCGATTTTAACGAATCACACGAGGTGTGTAAAAAAGCCATGATGGTAGTGGTGAAAAGATTAGCTACCAAAAATATCTTTAGTCTTCTTCTTCGTCGTCTTCTTCTTCTTCTTCGTCTTCTGCTGTGTTTTATTTTTCTTCTGCTTTGTAGCAGTGCTTCGCTCACCTCCACGGTCGCTCTTTGACTGTGATTTTCGCGCTGCAGGCGTACTTTTATAGGTGAAACCCCTACTCTTTTTCGCGCTTGACTCCCCCCCCCCTCCACCTCCTCATCATTCTGCATCAGCATTTTATTCAATGCCAGTCCGGCCTTGCGTTTGAGATTACCACCACTTTCGCCAATACGACGATTAAACGATTCTTTGAGAGGCAGCTTCTCACGCACCACATCGTCCATGATCCTCGCAGTAGTGTGAGCTGCTTCTCGACCCACGGACTTAGCACCACGCTTGAGTAGAGGTAAGGCGCTCCGATATAGACCCTTCAGAAAGCTTCCAATACCAGCGCCATTTTGACAATATCTTCGATCAATTGTGACGTAATTATCCCCACTATCACACCCACCAACACCACAGCCTGTCTGATTGTGGCCGTTGTAAAGGAAACAGAAATCGTCGGCCTGATGCGACATGATGATTTCAGTCGATGCGCTTGAGGTGTAGTGTCACCGTCAGCGTCCCGTAATCGAATGGCAAATGCTGGCCTTGCTCGCCCCTTATATCAATCTCAATCGTCTGAAACGACGAGGAGAGCAGAGGCAAATACATCGGTGAATTAAAGTTCTGAATTTGCGTTCTACCGTAGGTATAATTGTGCAGATGAAGAGGTATGGTGCGCAGTAGGCGCGAGTAGACATCACCCGTGACGTAAGGCTGACAGATACTGCTGTAAATCATGAGTAAGCTCGGTAAACCATTTATGAGGTTAGCTGGCCGTTTACCAATAACAGTGTTTTCCTCTTCACCATCACACGATAATGATTCATTGCTGTCAAAGCCCAATATTTTAGACAACTTTCCGGATAAAGAAAATGCATGGACATAGTTAGCGCACTTATTTTGGCTACATGTGCATCTAACCTGAATATATCCACCACACTGAATTTCGAATACGAGATGATCTTTTACATTGTCGAGATTATTTATCTCGTGTAAAAGAGTCTCGATATCGTGATAAACGCCACATTTTATCCGACTAAAGGTCTTTGTATCCTCAGTGGAATGCAGCTTATTGTCCGCGTAAATTTGTCCTTTAGCTGTCTTTATACACACTACACCCTCCAGCCGGTCTCTCGGCGCTATGTCCTGGAAGGTGAGGGGTATTTGTATTTCTGTGAGGCCCACACACCAATTACCGTGGAGTGAAAAATTTTGGGGTAGTTGCGTGGTAAAATGATTCGACGAATTGTTCGGATAAACATATTTACTGCTGTTGCTGGACAAAACAATGTAGAATTCATTTCTCATTGTGATTGTTTTGAATATTTACTAAATCTTTTCCGGATATCCAAGAATTGAATTTTTTAGGATACCCCTTCCATCTGACGAGATATTCTTTTCTCGCGCCTCTACCTCTACTCTCCAGCACCTTGTCTATCTCGAAGGCCTCGCTCGACAAATCCTTATGTACACGGCTCAGCTGCTGCTCATAGAAGAATCCCTCAATTTCCTCGCCAGTCAGATCTTCGAGTGTGTAGGTAGGCGGCTGTCTCGCGTCGTTGACTCTCACAATTCTAAATAATTCCAGTGTCCAGCCACTCTCGTATGCTTTTCGAAAGGCTGTCCGAGCACGACTGACTCGAACCAATTCACCCACACTGTATTTAGGCATACGATGACGTAGTCGTTTCCCACCACCACCACCACCATCGTATCGTCGTGCCAAATTTTCACGTGCTCTAGCGGCATTGTACATAGTCACGCTAGATGGCGCCATTTTTATTGCGCTATGCCACGTATTATTGTACGACTGCACAATCTTGTCCAGTACATCGATGTAACGCCTCGTGCCAAGATGTGTGAAATAACGCCACATACGCTCTTTCAGCGTTCTGATGAAACGCTCGACAATGGCCGCCTTCATGTCGGGATCGCGCACAGCACGGTAAATAATTTCTCGTTTTTTCAGAAAATGCTGCAGCTCGCGTCCACTGAATTCTCTGCCCTTTTCCGTTTGAAAGTATTTGGGTGATCGGTCGTCGTTTCGCTTGATTATTCGCTCCAGACCCTCGGCCACACTCTTCGCTGTTTTATTATGAAGTGGCTCTACCCACGCATACTTTGACAGGGCATCGATGACAACCAGCACGTAGGTGTAATCGTCGTTGTAGGACTTGAGAGCGCGAAAGTCAGCCAAATCAGCCTCCCACAGCTCGTAGGGGCTGAATACCCGATAAGAGCGACGGGGAAAGCGTAATCGCACCGCTTTATGCAGAGTGTGTGCATCTTGACTCTCGAGCCATTCTCTCACTACCTTCCCGGGATATTGTCGCCTCACAGCCTGCACGATTGCAGCACCCCCCGTGTAAGCTGCTGGAGATGGCAGGCCGTAATATAATTTCTCGAGCTTAGACTCCATACCTGAACTGGCGTCTACCACCAACTGGCCTCCTCTGCCTCTTGCGCGCACATTTAAAGGTTCGCTTGATTTTTCGATAAACCTTATCTAGTGCGATTTTACCGACCATGCATAAAACAGTTAGTAGAGCAGCACTTTTCTCCTCTCTGCTTGACGTCTCGGATAGCATGCACGAAAAAGCACGCTCTGCAAGACGTCGATCGGCTCGAGTACGCGTAGTACTACCGTCACTGCCATCATTCTGCGAATAGGCAATGTCATGCTCGAGAGAGGCTCTGTAGAGGGGATTTATGCCACTCTCACCACGTGCTAGCCTCTCCTCGAGATGAGTGTCCGGTCCGAGGAACTGATATCCCGGCACATGCATTTCAAACGGTATTTGATTAATCAGCATATCTAATACACTACCACCACCACCACCACCAGCAGCACTAATAGTAGATGGCTGTGATGGTATTATTCGCCTAGGTCCATGTGTTCCCATTTCAAGAATTTAGAGAGAGCAGATTCTTTGAGTAATTTTTTCGTAAGTGGCGCAATTGAAGCTATCGAGGAATCCGCGAGAGAAATGCTGGTGTTGGCACGCTTTCTCTTACTACTACTACTACTACTACTACTAGTACTGAGCCCCAATTTTTGTTGCAATATCGGTGAAGTTTTGACTGGTTGTGCGTCGTCACCACTGCTGGCCTCGCTGGTGCTGGTGCTGGAGAGATCTGCCACGCCAGTAGGTGTCCGATAAGCCGTCGTCGATGTCGTTGACAATACTGAAAAATTTGGATCCTCACTTTTTGCCGCAGTCACCGCCTCCTCGTTCTCCCCCACCCTGGGAATAATCGATGACTCTTCTAGAATAGCGGTGGCCAAAGCAGAATGAAGATTTGGATTGCCTACGAATTCCAGAGGGACGTGTGCCCGTCGAAGTACACGAATAAACTGTCTGTAATTGCGTGATGGCGGCGCCTTTTGTCTCCTTCTCAGAGTCTCGTTCACCAAGTCAATGATATTGACACCACGTACACGCGTGCCATCTAGTATCACGTAACCCTGATTATCCCAGGCAACGTCACCAGACCGACGCAGACAGTCAATGATATTGGTAGCATTTTCACGAAAACTCTTGGGTACACTCTTCATAATTTGCTCATCGGATAATAATAACGTATTTTTTTCTGCATTACCAGCACTAGCAGCAGCAGCAACAGCATTAGATGTTTGACCAACAACGTCGTTGTCTACATTATCTACATTATTATCATCATCGTCGTCATCATCATCATCATCATTGTTGTTATCATGAGAGTTTGCATTTTTGTAGTGTAGGAAACGCTGCAGAACCTGCTGGTACATTGACCATTTGTCACGATAATTCGTAATTTTTCGTGAATTAAGAATTTTGCTCATCTCGTCATCGAGCCGTGACAACTCGGAGCCCGGTGTCTGAACAGTGCCCAAAGACGTTTCACCACCACCATCACCACCACCACCATCGTCATCACTTACTTGCACGCATTGAAGTTGATGCTGGTGCTGCTGCTGCTGCTGATGTCGTTGTCGTTGTTGTCGTCGTCGTAAACCCTCGATACACTCTTGCGGCACCAAAATCATTTTCTTAGCATGTTCCATGCTGATATAACAGATTTCACAATTGTCGGTAAAAGACGTTGGGCCTTAATTAGACGTTTTTTGCACAACCTGACCGACTGTCCTGGCTCTATGATTTTACGCAGTAATGTCGCGTGTTTACGCAATTTGCTGATGTAGCACTTGCTCAACGGTACATTTCCATGGAGAATATTTAGTACGCACTCGGCGAGAATGAGAACAAGTTTGCGATTAGCCTGGCGTAGAAGAGCCAAGCGTTGCTCCTCATCAAGATGATAGCACAACACTACCAGTATTTCAATATATTTTCTTGGAATTGGTTGCTGCTGCTGCTGCTGCAAAGACGATGCTTCTCCGACCATTACAGACGGACGACTGGCACATTGTCGGCTTGCACGCTGTTTTTATGCTGTCGCCGCGCCACGTACACATACTGATGTCGATCGTGCGGAAAAATACACGTACGATAGCGACAATTCTCCGGTGTGTCCTGCTTCAAGTCGAGCAGCAGATAGTGATAGGGCTGAGACGTGGCATCGTTGAAGACCTCCTGCAGAAATTTCGGATCTTCCGGGCAGAGCTGACGCGCCAGATACTGAATCTGCGAGCGATCTCGAGGATTCTTAAAAATTACAATGTAATTCGAGTTCAGCGATATATCGCGCTGACCCCGATGAAAGAGATTCTGCGAGAGAAAGAAAACGCTGAGATTGCAATGATGACTGGCCTTGACAAATAGATTGACCACACTCGCGCTGGCCGACTCGCGCATCAAATCGTCGAGAATCAGTAGTTTGGGCCGCTCGGGATCCCCACTGTAGTCCTCAGTCTTCGGCAATCCCTCGTGAAATTCAATGTTACCGGCAAATTTCTTGTAGGACGGCTGCCACTCGGTATAGTAGAGCAGTACACGCTCAAAGCGAGTATCGCTCAGTGCCGCAATGTGTTTGAGAAAATTGGCAATGAATACGGTCTTGCCGCACGAGGTGGGACCGCATATCATGCACGTCCACGAGTGTCGCCAACGCCGCAAATCCATCGTCGCTCGCTCACTCACTCACTCACTCACTCACTCGTGGACGAGGCCCGACTAACACACCGAGCCGCACGATCCGCGAGCTTTATAAGACGGGCTGACAGTTGAAAAACCAGAAAAATTGAGATGAATTTGACCATTTTATTTATTTTTTACATTGTCTGATTATTATCGTTGTCGTCGTCGTCGTCGTCATCGTCTTACAAAACCATACGGGTAGCTCTTATCACTACCCACAAAACGTCGTTTAGAGTAAATAGGCTCACAAATTTTACCCTCCAAGCGTGTTATCACATCCTGAAATTTTGTTCTTCTAATGGCATCGAATGTGAGAAATACCGGCGGTATCTCGCCACTCGCCAGTTTTTTAATACAATCAAAATTAATTTTCTCGCTTGCCGATGCATCCAATCGGATACCCTTGACTTTGCAGACACACGATTCTATGCCCGCGGGTGTTCGATACTTGTAAGCATAGAATTTCGGACCACCCGAGACAAAATTGGTGATGTACGTGCCGACACCGTAGCCCGCCAGCTCATTGGTCAGTTGACCTAGAAATGGCCCTGTTGTCGGCTCGTACTCACCACCATCTACACCGCTGTTCTCACACCCACTCACATACACTATGGAATCTGTGTCGTAATACAGCACGCGTTCACCCAATGGCTCGAGCTCGGCAAAAAGCTTGAGTCGGGCTAGCGCTGTGGTGTAAGCCGCGATAACTACGCTACACGCAGACGATGATTCAATCTCCACGTCTTCGTCTGCACGATAGGACCAGCTGACGTAAAGAATTTCATCATTGGCCGGTAAAACAGAGGACACTACTTTATCCGCACTGGTCAGAAGTTCAAAGAGTCTCTTGGGATCTCTAACTATCTCCGTTTTCGTCATATTCTCCCGCTGACCAAACTTTCCCCAAAGTGAATTCAGACATAGCTTTGCCACGGAACGCACACCAGGATTAAATTTTATGCGACTCTTGTCCAGTCTCACACCCTCCTCACGCTCGAATATCTGGAGAAATGTGTCGATTGCCGCCTGATCGCTGCCATTACCGCACTCTGGCGGATAACCCGAGGCATACATCTTTTCCGCAAAGAATTTATCAATGTACTCGTAAAAGAGACCGCCACGTCGAGTTCGTTTGTCAAACTGTGTGACTTTGTACGCCCAAATTTCGTGTACCCTCGTGACCACGTAGCCGAATCCACGGCTTTTTTCAGCTCGTCGGCCACCCACGTCCCGACAAAAACGCGTTCTCTCGCGTACTCGTGCTCGCAATCCGACTGACACAGGGTCTCGGCGCACGACCGACACAGTGGAAACAGCAGCTTGTTATGCATGCGCACGGGCAGAACCGGATGGTAGAGGTCCCTCGGCGGCAACACCTCGCACATGATCAAGCCGTCAATGTTTCGAATGTCATTATTAGCGCCGACAATTTGCGCGCACTCAGTCTCACCGACATAGAGTTTCGGATGACCAGTGGGATATCGGCCGTACTTGCAGATATACGGATACAAAGAGCAGACATCGACATATTTAATTTTTTCTCCCGGTCGCACATCGTACGATTTGACAGTGTTACCCGTCCGCCCGCCGAAAAAATGCATCTCGCGGATTGAGCGGTTTATACCAGCCCCGCGTGGCCTCTCTCATAAACGACGACATGTTCTCGTTCTCGCTGTACTCGCGGTCAAAGTCGCACTCCCATTCTCGATCAAACGATAGCCGTGTCTCCAGATTTTCGCCGAAACTCTCAGCGTTCTCTCGTACCGCTCGTCTAAAGTCTCGCCACGATTCACACCCGGTAAATCGCGACCGGCTGTGTAGCAGGCGAAACACAGCCGTGCCAATAGCAGCCGTAAAATGTAGTACTACTTTCTCGCCATCTTCCAGCTCGCAAAATCCGTCCCACGAGGGGGCCCTCGGGTAGTAGCTCTTTCCCGCGAATTTACAGAGTGCTGTATTTGCCAGCGCGTCTCGTGCGCCATTCCACGTAAGCCATTGAGCCGCCTTTACCGATTGCTTGTTGGCCCGACGATAGCCGCCGACTGGCACAATGCCAATTAGTGTTCTTTCGTAAAAATACCTTGCGGAATACCCGCATGCAGGCTGAGGCTATTGTGACGCATTCCTCGAACGGATCTGTAGATCCGCACTCGATGAACGTCTTACGGAACGCAAGGCAGGCTAGTCGTAATATCTTAACGTCTTGCTTACAGTACTTCACGATTTCGTGCTGGAAATCAAACACATAATTCTGCTCTCGCTTGTGCGG
>JACCIB010000637.1:0-110644 GCA_018906965.1 Philotrypesis tridentata
TTTGGGAAAATTTGAAAGAGGACGTGCAAAACTATATAAGAAAATGCCTTGATTGTCAATTAAAGAAATTGGTGCGGGTAAAAAACCAAGTTACCTATGATAATTACGGACACCCCGGTAATGAGCATGGACAAGTTAGCCATGGACATCGTGGGTCCTCTCCCAGTTACTGAGCGAGGAAACGAATATTTGATAACATTTCAAGATAATTTAACGAAGTTTGGCAGTCGCGGAACCGATACCGAACAGTTAGCGAGTACGGTTGCAGATGCACTAATACGAAAAGTTATATGCGTATTCGGGGCGCCTAGAGCCATCCTAACCGATCAAGGCACAAATTTCTTGAGTAAATTAATGAAACGGGTCGCGAAGCGTTTCAGAATTAAACAAATACAGACCACGGCTTTTCACCCCCAAAGCAACGGGAGCCTAGAGCGTGCTCACTCCAGTCTGATGGAATTTGTAAAATTTTTTGTACAAAAGAATAAGAGCGATTGGGATATTATAACCGACTTAGCAGTTTTCAATTTTAACACGAGTGTAAGTGAAGCAACGTGGCACACTCCGTTTGAATTGGTCTTCGGACGGATTGCGCGAACGCCAACGGAGGACGAAATTCAGAGTGAGGATTTATTACCGACGTTTAACGGTTATATGCGGGATTTAATAACACGGTTACATAAGTTACAAGCAGCTGCTCGAGAAAATTCTATTAAAGCGAAAGAAAGAGCGAAACGATATTATGACAAACGGGTAAATATCAAGACCCTCAAAATCGGTAACTACGTTTGGCTACTTAAAGGCCCGAAAGCAAATAAGTTCGATGATCAATACAGTGGGCCGTACTTGGTACTAGACGTGAGCGAAAATGGTAATGTGAAAATTAGATTGAACGCAGCGAAAGAAAAGGTAGTACACGCTAACCGCTTGAGAATGTCTCACATTGAACCCTCGATAGGGGAAAACCTCCAACATGCTGAATAATCACCTATAAAATTAAACAATTTATCCTGTAGAAAATATTAGTTATTCCTTTTTCTTGCACAGCACTCCGATGAGATTGTGTTAAAATCAAACCGTTCAAACGATACGCCATCTTGTCGGAAACAAAAAAACACAGGCGCAACAGTACACGCTGTCAGCACGATTCGGCGCAATAGCAGAGGGGATAGTAAAATCAATAGTTGCGCGCACGAGCCTGATTGCACACTATACGCACACAGGGCGGAGTCAAAAAAAAAAAATCAATATCCTTCTGAGATAATGCATTTATTCAAATTGTTTACAGATGAAGAACGACTTACTATCCGTGATTGCAGTAGTAGGAATGCTGGCGCAAGGGGTCAATGCGATTATCGCATACGACTGTGCTCATAAGGTCGCAAACTTAACCACGTACTCATTACTAAATATAGGTGAATGCGAAATGGACATTCCACAAGTAAATGCTACCCAATTATATCTAAGACTATTACAGTTAAACGACTTCTCAACACAAAGGGTGAGATTTTGCAAAGTCAATGTAAAAAGAACTGTGAGATATTGCGGAGCCTTCTCCCATACTAAAGAAATCAATAAAGGCGAAGCAAAGTACTTGTTCCCTGTATCGAAAAGAGAATGCAACGAGATGCACGAGCAGGGAAAATTCCGAATCTATCAAAACGAAGTCGCGGGAATACGGCCAAATGATACCACAATGCTTCCTATGACGTTTGTCGGAACCATCGATAAGGATGGAAGCTGTGATAAAGCGGGAGATTTTAACGATACTTACGGAGTCTACACGGATGTAATTGTATCAGGATACGTAACTATAACCTTGTATGAATACGAAGCTACGGTCAACATCAATGCAAATGAAATAATAATGCGTTCTGGGACAAGATGTTCTCTATCGCAAACCTCCTGTGTGGACGCGGAGTTAGGCAACGCCTTTTGGGAACCGATTCCATCCGATCCATGCGGTTTCGCAAATTACGCGCAATTATTTGCTGGAAGAGTTAATAGAATCATAGAGCACGGAAACGAAAATAAACCGATGTATATTATGGAGTCGAGCGAGGTAACATTCGCGTTTACATCAATCGGAAAAATAACTCTCTGCGGATACGAATTAATACGAACGGAGCATCCAAAATTATTTTTTGTCGATGGTGAAACTACCGAAAGTATCGTTAAGGTCAAACAACCGACGGTCAGTAATCTGGACATTTTTGCATACGTGAATTCAAAATTTATTTATGTCGAGAAACATATTAAGACCCAATTGAACAGGTTATACCGCGACGTGCTTATGCAGAAATGCGAACTAGAGAGAAAAGTGTTAGCGAATGCCTTAAGTATTGCAGCAATAGCACCCGACTTATTTGCCTACCAAATTACAAAAAGAGGCGGTTTTCTAGGTATAGTAGCAGGTGAAGTGGTACATTTGATGGAATGCGTTCAGGTGGAGGTGTCAAGGAGAGAGACGAAGGGTTGTTTTCAGGAACTACCGGTAGCACTGGAAGGAGTACATTACTTCTTGACACCGAAAACGCATATACTCAAAAGTTTCGGCACAGAAATTGCATGTAATACTCTTGTACCGGCTATGTATCTGTTTGAGAACGAATGGTTCAACATAATCCCTGGGGGAGTAACACGAGGCGGAACCCCGAATGTCTTGAAACCTAACATCCAGCCTACCTGGAAATACACTGACCCAAATAAATTGGCAGATAGCGGCGTATACACCAACGAGCAAATTCAAGCATTAAGGCGCCACTTAATGTTCCCAGTAGAGAGGCCAGCAGTGCTAAACTCTCTAGCAATGAGCGTGTCGGGAAGAAATGCTAATTTAAACGGACTCACCATGACGAGGTTATTCGATGAGGAGGCACTGTCAAAACTGGCGGAGTCTACCTGGGCTAGAATGTGGGGACGATTCCTTTCATTTGGCTCAGTATCGGCGGGAGTAATAGGGATTTTTATGATTGCCAGGCTAATTAAGTTTTGTATAGATACGGTAGTGCATGGATATGCCTTACACTCAATATATGGGTGGTCTGTATTTATTTTAGCATCTGTTTGGAATTCAGTCACGCACCTGTTGATTCACCTGGGAACCAGGCAGGAGAAGCAAGCAGAAGCAGAAACGAAGAAACCAGAGGGTCAGAAAGAGCAGGAGGAGTTTAAGGCGGAGCTATGGGCACCACCGCCCATACAACCCCCACAACCCCCAACTAGAGGTACCGTCGCTTCCGAAGCGACTGTAACCAACCAAGGGGAACAGCCATTAAGATACCGGGTAATAGAGAATCGGTTATATCCAATATTGACAAATAAGGACACAGGCATTGGTAAAAATGAATCGGAGGGGTAAGAACGAGGCAGTCGCAGGTAAGTGTTTATAAGATATTACATAAGCAAGGCATGAAAATGTTAGCATTAGACGATCGTACCAAACTCATACTAGTCTCTCAGTTAATACATGTAAAAAACGAACTCATAGAGGTAAGTCAAGAGAAGAGTGAAAGTGACGAGGAATACGGCAACAGAGTAGAATGGCTACTAGCTGCCTACATCAACAAAGGTAACCTGGCTAGAATCGAGCTATATGAATTAACAGATACTGTCGAAACCAAGGAAAGGTTAGCCACGGAAGCTTTTATCAACGGCTTAAGGCCAGAGGTCAGAAGGTATATGAGCAGTGCCAAAATCTACAATAGTTTCAGCCAGGCGAAAAACCACGCGGAACGTATAACGCGAAGGTTGAAAGATATCGACTTGATCAAGCAAGAAATGATGAGTATGACGGAAATAAAAACGGTATGAACTGTCTTACGGAATAGAAACTGAAAACTATCGAAGTGTGACTCTGATCGAACGAAATTATACGCTGTGCACGGGAAGGTTTGCGGATGTACACTGCCCATCGTGCTATATTCAAATAATCATTGATCTAAAAAAAAAAAAAAAAGGTTGGACCCAGTCAAAAATGTACACATCCTCTTCAAAGTATTAATTCCTTTGTCCTGTAAGCAGTGTGGTTACCAAGTCATGAACATCAGAAGCGCAAAAGGCTGCAAAAATTTGTCAAATCATGTTCAAATACTGTCCAGAGAGCAAGGACGAAGAAACAGAGTTAATATTCATATCTGAGTAATCACGATGAATGCAATCAGTGATTACGAAAGAGAACATTATATTTATAAGGAATCAAATAGATGTTTATTATGTCATAAGAGGGCACCCAAGTTTGAAAGGGATCTCACAGCACTTTGCATTGCAAGGGCACCATTAGAGGTGACACCCCAAATAGGCTTGATCAGGTGCCAAAAGTGTCAATGCATAATCAATTTTTACAAGTGCCGCATCGATCAGAATATCAAGAATGGAAGGAGGAAGACGGTAGTCACCAGGAAGGTAAAACAAATTATAGAACTCGACAAGTCCATAGCAAAGCAAGACGAATGGCTCACAAGTAAGAAAATTAGACAAATCAATCACGAAGTAATTACAAAAGCCATTCGTGAACAAAGTGAGCGAGACGCTCAGAAGTTCGGGGTTATTAAACCGGAGGACGAAGAAGGGACGATTGAAACACTATCAACGGACGAGGAGGACATACAGGTAGAACCTCTCGAAGTCGAGCTCGAACCTGGACCGCTAACGACCGTAAAGGCAGTAGAACAAATTATTCCAGCCAGCGAGCTGGAGGCCTTGATTGACGAACAATTACAACGTGATACTCGGTCAAAATGTTAGCATTCAGTATCCTAAGTCTTTTTGTAATAGGAGTCCTAACGGGAGACGTTATAGTCAACCCTAGGGAACGTGGAGCTGGAATAATGTATTCCAGAGAGGACGACGTCGCGCTAACCATGGGAAATTGGACGTTTATCACAGGAGTTCAGGTAGGAGTAGCATTCAGGTACATCGATGTTTTCCTCCAACTATGGGGAGAGCTCAGGAGCCGCAACACCACCGAATTAGAACCCGAAGGACGCGAAACGATCTTGACGGGACAAATCACTCAGTTAAATCAATTATATGCTGATTTCAATGACTCAACGCAAATACTGAGTGGAATAGATGACCGAGTGGAAACTAATCACACACTCGAGCTTATCGACAAAGTGAGGGGACTAACCCGTACCACCGAAAAGAACCTCGAGGAAGATACAAAAATCATTACGGCAAGCCAACTAGATGTACGTTTTGAAGCTTTTAGAGTGGCCATGGATCAATTATCAAGGCAGGTATCAAACGAGGAACAGGAATTGACATACCTGGAAGGTATAAACTTACTTAATGAAAATATACGGCTAGCGGAAATAGCCGTAGGAGTTGCGAGAGGGACTAAGCGCGCATTCGATACGCGCACGCTCCAGGAAGCTATGAAAGGTCAGCTGATACAGTATCACCGACACCCTCCGATACCACTACATCAATTGGATGAAGATACACTCCTTAAATTCGGGTCACTGAAGCGCGAACTAGTGGGAGAGGAAATGATCTTGCAAGTAAGTGTACCGTTGGTCTCAAGGCCAAAATACCAAGTATACGAAATCGTAACGATACCGGTGTTCGTCCTGACTAATACCTCGAGTGACGTAGCGGTAGAGATCGTACCAAAAGGTAAGTTTCTCGTAACAACCTACGACTTAAACAGGCATTTCTTCCTGAGTGCAGAGGAATGGGACCGGTGCTTAAAGGTGCAAGGGACACGAGTATGTCAAAGCACTAAAGCTATACTAACTAAAGAAGACTGCGAGGTCGGCCTAAAAAGGATACCAGAGTCCTACCAGGCATTAGATCAATGTGAACTACGCTATCGTACAGGTAAGGATTGGTATCTAGTAAAAACTTCAAACCCAGCTAAATGGCTGTACTCTGTATCAACTCCGTTACGAATCTTGAAGATATGTAATAACAGGATCAAAAACATACTTCTCATCGATACCGGAGAGATTCTGATTCCAGAAGGATGTCAGGTAAGGATAGGTGAAGAAATTTACCTCGGCGGTGCTTATAGAGTCAGGGAAGAATTCTGGCCGAGAGCTCAACTAGAGATAGACCTGCCAACCGTGCAAGAAACATTAGACAACGACACATACTCAGGAAAATCGGATGAGCAGAATGACAGAATGCTCCAACCTTCCATGGAGCCCAAACTACGGGTAGTCGAAATTCACGGGAACATCACCACCTCGGTGATGGCAGGTATGTTAATAGGAATAACATTAACCATAGCAGCGTTAGTGGTGTACCCCCTTGTCAGACGATGGCTCAAAACGGACCAAGACGACGAAAAGGCACCGACTAGCAGACACACGAGTGTATGGCTCGATCCCGAAATGCGATGCGAATTTCAAGGACCACGGAGGGAACTCCCTGAGTTACCGGTGGAAGTGGGAGGCTCGGTGCCAGAAAATTTGATGTACGCTGAAGTGACCAGCCAGGAGCCAGCATATACGGTAATGCGGCCCATCAAAACATTGATTTTTACAGACACGTCCGAGGACAACAGCGGGGAAACGGTGTACGACACACCGCGAGAGCCCCCGGAAGCGACTAGGTGGTGCTCACTACCCACCATTGTAGAGGGAGAAAACGAGGACTGCCCGGCAAGCCATATCTTCATTAATTGGCAGAAACAAAGGGGGGAGTCCTGTAGAGAGAAGTACAGGAAAAAGGGAAATATCAGTACGGTGTAAGTATGACAGGTAAGTTTAGGAGTCGGCAGGTAGAGAGAAAGGGAGAAAAGCTTTTTCTCCAATGAGTAAAAACAAACAACACGCGACTACTTGCGGAGAGAGTAAGAAAGAGAACTATTTGAGTTCGAATACAGCAAAAGAAGGTAGAAGCAGCCTTACACCCGAATAAGCCAAGGTAGAGACATATCACGTTCGCAGCACATATGAAATTAATACAAGTCAACACATCGAATAAACGCACTCGACTATGGTCGCATAACAATTTTTTTTTGTCGTTCTGAGAGTGTAGGAAAATTTTCGGTCAAGTTTCTGTCTTGTCGTACTTAGACGATGAACGAAAATATTCACTGAACCGTATATATATATATGCATAAACGTGATAATCTTTCGTGCTCGAAAGAATTAGTATTACACGGGGCATTAGTAGTATTGACTATCTAAATTTACATAAATTACATATATTCATATATATTATATCACTATATATATATAAAAGGTATTCATACTTGATCCTATATAACTGGATCTTTATTTAGCAGTGACCGTAGTTTAAAGTTATGTGTATGCATATAACCTTTAAAATAGCTTAATGATAATGACTTGGTCTGAAGTAATACAGGATTGCAGGAAAGTAACAAAAAAAAAAACAAAAAAAAAACAAAAAAACAAATATATGTGCCATGTATACACCTTTATAACCTGTGTAGTTAGTAAAAATGCGAGTTGTACCTTTTATGTAACGGTTTTCATTACATAACATAGCTTATAATCAACAATGCATACCATGGCGCAGTTGAGGAGAGAATCGAGACTTCATGTAATTCTCACCGCAACTACGAGAGCAAATTACGAGCAAACTTTAAGGTTTTTTTTTGTTGTTGTCGCCTTAAGTCAGGAGCTGTAGTAAGCACCGACACACTATTGTGCTCTTGTACTCCCAAGAAGCCGGATTTGTATAAGTAGTCGTTTTGTACGAGGATTGTCCATTGATAATTAAAAAGCAGTAATCTAAGTATTGTATACAATTTAACGCACTAAGCCGTTGGAAGCAAACTCCGTTTCAAAGTGACGGAAAGATCGGTTAACCTAAATCACTGATGGCAACGATGGTATAACCGGTAATATGATAAGAGGTGACTTTAAGAAACCCTCATTAACATTGAGCTACGCGAGAATTTTGTAACGTACCATGACGATAAGAATGAATGCAGAAAGATATCTATATGTACCAAATGTAACGAGTATTAGATGCATATAGAAAACTATTTCTCTAGTGTAACTCTGTCAATATAATTGGATTTGTGAGAACATGAGGCGAAATAATACTTAGCAAAGAAAAAGCTAAGCAGCTATGCAATCACATAGCAACCTTATAGCCGAGAATTAATAAATATATTCAATGATTAAAAAGTATAAGCATCAGTATTATAGAATCATATAGTAACTATATTCAATGTTTAAAAAGTATAAGCATCAGTATTATATAATCCTATAGCCACTGTATTCAAAGTTTAAAAAGTATAAGCATCAGTACTATATAATCATGTAACCACTGTATTCAATGTTTAAAAAGTATAAGCATCAGTATTATAGAATCATATAGTAACTATATTCAATGTTTAAAAAGTATAAGCATCAGTATTATATAATCCTATAGCCACTGTATTCAAAGTTTAAAAAGTATAAGCATCAGTACTATATAATCATGTAACCACTGTATTCAATGTTTAAAAAGTATAAGCATCAGTATTATATAATAATATAACCATTATATTCAATGTTTAAAAAAGTATAAGCATCATTATTATGAACCCACATAGCTATCTTATAATCATAATTTAATAAGCTTAGTGAATGTTAAACAAATTATGAGCTTCAGTATTTTATCGCAAATTTAATCAACTGTGAAATTGTAACTACGAGCATAGGAACTATCATATCATATTGTTCGCTACTATTGTAATAACTCCTATGAACCCAAGTAAGAGTTACTACGAAAGCGCGACGGCGCAAATGAACATAAGTACGAGCACTCGTAACAATATAATACTAGTCACATAAATACGTATAAAAAAAAACACAAAAATCTATAAAAATATGTAAAAGTAAAAAAAAATTATAAAAATTGTGTGTAGTAGAAAATACGAATGGTCATTTAACTAAGCAATTATATAATCAATCAATATTATCAATGTAACGTTATGTAACCATCAGTAACAGTAATTATACCCATATTATCTCGACTATACGAAGATAAACAAATAGACTTATAATTGTAGGCAGTCCGAGAATGCTGAAACATGTAGGCGTGAGTGTAATAAATTACTATAAACATGTCGTTGTTACAACTAACATTAAATGAGTTAAATAATTGGAAAAAATCAAATCGATAAAAAAAACAAGAACTTCTATAAGGAAGAAATTTAAAATAAGAATATTTACCACTAATCAGTATATGTATTATCCGCAGGGATAGCTCATCAAATATGTCGATATATTATAAAATAAGTAACGATGACACAAAATGATAGTTATCATAGAATAAGGTTTAATTAATGTCCAATATATATAAATTCATATGCCAGGAAACAAGTAGAATATTTTCAGATGAGAGTAACTACAGTAAAATTGACTATTTGCACTAATGGTAACACATAACTTACTCAAACACTCACAAGTAAATAATTTTTTTTTGAATTAAGTTATCAGGTAAATAACTGTCAATGTTAACAAATATAACTTGTAAGCTTCAGTAGAACAAATCTTTGAAGGCAAACACAATAAATACATCACAGGACAATTATTAAAGTTTGTTATTCAGTCGTCATCATCATCGTACTCTTCTGGAATAAAAGCAGGCTGATCAACGGGGTAAATACGAGGTCTCCATTCCTGGAACAGGAAACAAAAAAAAACAATAAAGAAGTTGAGGAGAATTTCCAAGCATCCAGAAGAGCAACTATAAGTACCAGAAAGAGAGATGGAGGACAGTCCATCCCGGCACCACAAATACCACAAAGGGGAGAAGGGAAGTCCCAGCCCTCGAAGTGACAAGGAAGTGAACCGTGGCGGTCCGACCGGAGGGATTCAATATGAGTACGAAGAGGGAAGACCTATACAGATCCAAACAAGAGCATTAGTAGCAGGACACACAAGGAAAAAGAGCGCAAGGAACTTACCGGAAGAAGAAGCGGCTCGAGTTCATCCGACGAAGAGGATATGGTAGGGTCGTTCACCTCTAAAGATGAAGAAGTCACTGAACACTCGGGCTCACTTCCGCGAAGAGGACTCAAACAACAACGTCTTTTGAATAAGTATAATGAGCAAGCCGCCATCACCAAAGTGGCAAACGAACAACCCAACGCAATAATAGCACACTCAATATCCGAGACCATGGTTAGTTTTCAGCACGACGGTCGAGAACAGACTGACGAAAATCCCGACAACTCTAAGGAAGAAAAGGCAATAAAACAAGCCCCTGCATGCAGCAATTACGAGTGCACGAGGATTTCAGCCAGAAGAGCAGGGGGAAGAAGCATCCACCCCAAGAGGATGACGTTATAACAGAGTGAGAAATTGAAGCTCGAGGGAAATAATATATGTAATCTTTTACAAATTCTGTTTACCGCGATAATCAAGCTCGAAAATTCCAATGTTCCCCAATTGACCCTACTATCCAATCATTTTCATATTTTGCACCAAGTTCAAGTTTATTCAGCGCCCGGCGCTGATCTACAGTCAGCAGGGGGAGTGTAACGTCATGATACGTTACCGACAGACGATGTATCGACCCGACCTACTGCCGGACCCAAGGAGCGACAGCGAGTAAGAGGCTGACAAACTTACCAAGTCGCCCACCAGGGGAGACCATGCAAAATCAATATCTCCCAGACTGCTAGACATATGAAAAAGTTTACGACCGAGTCTACACAGGGGGATGATACAAGCCAACAAGGAGCATGGTGAAAAATCACTTAAGGTCGTAAAAGAGGGAATTAAACCCCCCCACCTTAGGCTTGGACAACGTCTACACTCATGTGGAATATATATATATATGTATGTCTAAACATAGAAATACCGCAAGAAAATAAGAAGAACTAAGATCCTCCCTTCCTCCACCACACCCCTTGCCCTCATCTGAACACTCCCGACTTCCTATAAAAGCCCAGAGGTACCATGTCTCAGGGGCTGTCTCCGATCATCAATCTAAGCGGACACTCTGTCCGAGTAACTCTCGATTCTGTAAATTCAAACTTAGAATAATTTCCTCGAGTTTCGATTCTAACTCGAACTCGTGCTTTCGTATATAAGTAAAGTCTACGCAATTGTAAAACTAGCCCTTAGAACTAGTAAAACGTTTTCTACTGTAATTGTACCGAATAAACACGTTTGCCTTTGAAGTAAATTCAAACCGAGTAATAATTCATTTCTCCCGCGCAAACCCCGACGCGACGAGCGCAATCACCGAGGGGAGAACTGACATCAATCGAGGGGATCTGACTGACGCACGAAATCAGGCCAGCCACCAAGCAGTCTCGCTGACTCGACACAAGGTAAGTGATCATACTCTATTGGACCCGAGCATGCTGTAAGCAACAAGTAGGACTTTAACCTTGCCTAGGAGCTAGACCCCGTAGCTGTACGCTTGATCTCCCTGCCCCGCTGTTCGCCGCTTTGCTACCTTTTTCCATGACGGGGCGATTGACACGGTCCGTGCTGAATAAAAGGTCACGTTACTCCGGTTATTAAGTAAATATATTTCTAGTCCAAGTGATCGTAATCTGTACGCTACCCGGGACGTTACATATTCTATCATGAACTTCATTACCTAACAGCACCTGATCTACAGGAACCGGATCACGCCGGCCGCACGTGATTGCAAAATCTGATCATTATCACTATTTGGGCCTTTGTCCCGAATTACCTTTGCACCATTCTTAAAGTTCTAAATGGAATATTAAACAAACGATATAAGCAATAGAACGACAGTTTTCAAAATGAAAAAGTAATGTCGATAATGAAGTATATTCTGATGTGCTATGCAGGATTTGCATAAAAATCGAACCTAATATTAATAGTACCATAATCAATTATTCTATAATGAACCCCATTACCTAACAGCACCTGATATACAGGAAACGAATCAGGTCGGATGTACGTGAAGTTGCAAATTGTGATCATTATCACTATTTTGGGTTTTCGTCTAGTATTTTCGAAAGAGGTTTAATTCATTTTTACTACTGAAACCATGACCGTTGCACTATTCTTAAAGTTCTAAGTGAAATATTAATCAAACGAGTGAAGCAATAGAACGACAGTTTTAAAGACGCCAAGGAAATCTAGGTAATGAAGTATATACTGATGCCCTATGCAGGATTTGCATAAAAATCAAACCTAATTTTAACAGTTCCATAATCAATTATACTAGCATGAATTCTTTCCTTACTGGAGCCTGATTTGCAGGAACCAGATTAGGTCGACCGCTCATTAGAATATTGCTGGAATGTTACTTTGGTGAGTAAAGTAGGATCAATTATGTTGCAGGAAGGTTACGTAACCTGCTGGCCACGGTCAGACAACATTGCTGCGAAGTGCAATGTCCGTTTTAATATTACATCGATTCGTGGAAAGTAATATTAGAGTAATATTCTAGTAGGTTTATTCAACATTCTCAGAACATTAATATATTATAAATTTTTTTTCGATTTTTTCGAAAAAATTGCTTCCCTATTGAAATATTACAGCAATGTTATGGTAACAGTGCACAATGTTATAACAACATTACTGGAATATAATATCTTACAAAGGGATAAAAGAAAAATGTTAAAAAAAATTTTTTCCGGTCGGGATTTGAACCCAACTCCTTTCGCTCAGTAGACTCGCTCGCTATCCACTGAGCTATTCTTTTGTTGTTTTCAAATGATTTTGAACCTAGGTTATATTTTGAAGGCCCTCGTTTACCTTTCATTTTAATCAACACGTTAACTTCAATGACAACAACAAAACAATAGCTCAGTGGATAGCGAGCGAGTCTACTCAGCGAAAGGAGTTGGGTTCAAATCCCGACCGGAGAAAATTTTTTTAAACATTTTTCTTTTATCCCTTTGTAAGATAATATATTCCAGTAATGTTGTTATAACTTTGTGCAATGTTACCATAACATTGCTGTAATATTTCAATAAGGAAGAAATTTTTTCGAAAAAATCGAAAAAAAATTTATAATATATTAACCCATTAACGCCGGGAATGGACATTTTTGATATAAAAGTTTGAACCATCACTACGTAACGAATTCGCGCCTTAAAAATTCGGGACCCACTTTTTCTTATGTAAAAATGTCTGCTCTTTCCAATAGTGTAAGTGAAAATTTTCTAAAATTTGATTTTATCATCCAAAAATCCAAAATAATGAAAAAAATGCACTTTTTGAAAACTTTTTTTTTTTTTGAAATCGAATTTTCGACCGCTTTAGATTTTTTTATGTATATAAGAGTCACATGCAGTGTGGTCTCAAGGCCTATATTTAAAGATCCCGCGGCCGGCTTAGCACGAAAATTTTTTTTTCCCAACAATATGGCGTCCAATATGCAAATTAGTCATGGAATACTCTCAAATTTTTTCAGATCGATCCGGGAAAATTTTTGATTTTTCGAAAATTCGGAAAATCAAAATTTTGAAAACTTCCGGAAAAAAATCTGAAAAAAATTGAGAACATTCCTTGATGAATTCTAAGACATTTTTATTCTTTGCAAAATTTGCTAAATGGCTAAAGACGCATTCTTCACGTCTTACACAAAAATGTAACTAAAGTCTTATACAATTTGGTTTCTGATTTTTTTCTTAGGTTTAAGCAAATTTTGCAAGGAATAAAAATGTCTTAGAATTCATCAAGGAATGTTCCTAATTTTTTTCAGAATTTTTCCGAACGTTCTTCAAAGTTTTGATTTTCCGAATTTTCGAAAAATCAAAAATTTTCCCGGATCGATCTGAAAAAATTTGAGAGTATTCCTTGACTAATTCTAAGATATTTTTATTCTTATGAAATTTTTATGAAAGTTGATAGTTTTCTGGAAAAAAATCGGTGAATACAAAATAAAAAAATTTGCATATAGGACGCCATATTGTTAGGAAAAAAAATTTTTCGAGCTAAGCCGGCTGTGAGGTCTTTAAATATAGGCCTTGAGACCACACTACATGTGACTCTTATATGCATAAAAAAATCTAAAGCGGTCGAAAATTCGATTTCAAAAAAAAAAGTTTTCAAAAAGTGCATTTTTTTTCATTATTTTGGATTTTTGGATGATAAAATCAAATTTTAGAAAATTTTCACTTACACCATTGGAAAGAGCAAACATTTTTACATAAGAAAAAGTGGGTCCCGAATTTTTAAGGCGCGAATTCGTTACGTGGTGATGGTTCAAACTTTTATGTCAAAAATGTCCATTCCCGGCGTTAATGGGTTAAGGGGTTATGCCTGAGTTAAAATTAAAAAAAATCAAAAAATTTTTTATGTGATTTTTTAAGGCAAATTTACTGTAGAATAAGCTGCTGAAGTCCTTTTTGCCTGAAAAAATTCCGTTACAAAGTTATAGGCCAAATACTAAAAAAATATAATTTTTCCAAATTGCGTATTATTGATGTTTTGTCTTATAGCACTTTTGATTATTCAAAACAATTGCCTTTTCATGGAAAATGTAAAATTAAATGCGTTTACAAACTCCTTTTGAAAATGCAATTTTAATAAAAAAAAAACACATATTATTTACTGAATCATTACATACTGTAAATAACTAATTTTTATAAAATCGTAGATTTTATTTTTATTTTAAATGTTAAAAATAAAATAAATTTAGAATTTAAATTTAGTCTTGTAATTTTTTAATCAAACTTATAAAGGGGTAAAAAAACATACGTGCAAATTTAAATTACCGCCTGAAAACATGGCACCTTACAGCGTATGGAAAAGGAAATCACTATTTTACCGACCTAGTCGAGTTTGCATTCAGACATCAGGCTGATGATCAGCTGTTTCGTCTGCTGTCTGTAGTTTAGTGCAAGCTGGATGTTGTGCTGTTGTGATAACTTCTGAGTCTACTAATCTTCAAATTTAGATAAGTGTTTGGACTATAAACAACATATTATTTGTGAAGAATTGGTTCTTTGTGAGTGTATTCTTTATTTTTAGGTATACGGACTATGAATATCATGTGCACGAGAAGATGCCTGTGTGTTAGATAGTCTCAAAGCAGCTCAAAGTCTACTGTAATTGTTAACAATCCTGTTAAGTAATGGGTAAGCAATGACAAAAATTATATTCATGTAAAATATGCTGATTGTGAATGCGTATCAAAAAATTAAATTTCAATTTCAGCTTTTGATACTGGTACATCAACATGTACAGCACCCGGGTCTTCATATATCCCATAATACATAGGTATTTTATGTTAAAATATAAAAAAAATATGCCAAGCAGTTCATGTAAGTACTACTCGATAAGTATACATAAGTGTCTTGCATAAACTTTAAATGCATTTTTCTCAAGTTTTGAATTTTTATGATTTTAGGTCACTTGCCGCAGGATTTCTCAGGAACCATCAGCCCAATCAAGCTGAAATTTTTTGGAGAGCTTCAGGAAACCCTTCGTCACAGCTTGAACGGAGGGAAATTGGCTAAGGTAAGTTTAAAGAATGTTACGCATGTGAACATATGCATAATTCACTATAATTATGAATATTATGACCTTATGTGTTTCTAAATATTTAAAATTTTTATTTTTCAGTAATCCCTTCCGTTCAAGCTGAGGAGAAAGACATTTAGAAGAATTTCCATCCAGTTTGGTTTGAATTTATCACCTGGATCATGAGAAACCTTACGGCAAAGGATAAAATATACTGAAATTTAGTTCTTCACACATGGTTCTTCACACATAGTAAGTATAGATATATAAGTTTTTAAACACATGGAAAATTACAACTAATATGTACAGTTTAATCACGAAAAAGTTTTTATTTGATATTACTTGTACATTTTTTTTGACCTGTTAACTGATAATTTATTTTTTTCAGGTTTAACTCAGGCATAACCCCTTAATGTTCTGAAAATGTTGAATAAGCTTGCTACAACATTACTGTAATATGTAATATTACTTTCCACGAATCGATGTAATATTAAAACGGACATTCCACTTCGCAGCAATGTTGCCTGAGCGTGGCCAGCAGGTTACGTAACCTTCCTGCAACATAATTGATCCTACTTTACTTACCAAAATAACATTCCAGCAATATTCCCAGAGTGTTAGGTGCTATATGGGAAGTTGCAAAATCTGATCAGTATCACTACTTTGGACCTCTGTCCTGTGCGTTGCAAAAAGGTGTGAATCATTTCCATTATTTACACTCTGCATTTTGCTTATTTTTAAAGTTTAAAATGAAATATTGATCAAGCGTGTTAGGCAATAGAACGGCAGAGTTTTCAAGATTACAAAGATATCTAGGTATTGGATTAGATTCTGATGCGTTATGCAGCATTTGTATAAAAATCTAATCTAATTTTAGTACTGCTATAATCAATTATTCTTTTATGAATCCCCTTTCCCTAACAAGGCCTGATCTACAGGTTCCGCATCAGGAAGACAGCAATTAAGTTGCGAAGTTTATAATCATTATTAATATTTTGCGCCTCAGCCCCACGTATTGTAAAAAGCTTTTATTTATTTTCACAGTCGAAATAGTAAATGTAGTTTTATTGCTAAGGAGTAGAATGTCAGTGCTTTCGAGAAGGCGGAAAAACCTAAGCAATGAAGAATATTTAGATCTGTTAAGCAGCGTATACATAAAAATTGAAGTTAGTACTGCCATAACCTGTTATACTTGCATCAACCCTCCTTCCTTAAGGGGTTATGACAGTGTTAAAATTTTGAAAATACCCATTTTTTTTTATTCACTTTTTTCATAGTCAATAGTCTGTAGAATATGGTCCTGAAAGCCGTTTTTGGCTAAAAAAATTTTCCTCGAAGATATTAACAAAAAACTAACAAATCTGTTTCAAGTAAATTTTTGAAAAATCGTGATTTTTAAATATTTTAATTAGGCCAAACTTGTGGAAAGGATTGCTCTAACCCACTTTTTACAGAGTAATTTCATGAGAAATCTTACTAAAAATATGACTTAAAAACCGTTTTACAAACCGTTTTTTTCTCAAGAGTTATTAATTTAATTATTTCCGTAAAATAAATAAAATCTGTAAAATTAATTTTTCTATGTGTGATTTTATGTTACTAAACTCAATGTGTTAAAGTAAAGGCATTCAACAAATTTGAATTTGCCACTCGAATAGGTTGTGCCTCACAGCGTCTGGTCGAGAATGAAGATTTCTGTTTGATCGGTATAGTAGAATTTTCTGTAAAGCAGCAGAAAGCAGCCAAACAGCTGTTTTTCATCCAAGACACTAGATCAGTGCAGTTAGTCTGCTAGCTGCTGTAGCAATGCTAATAACCTTAATGGTGTTGCAAAAGTGCAAGAGCTTCTGCAGAGTACAAACATTATTCAGATAAGTATTGAAAACTAATAAGTTATAATTTATCCGTAAAGAACTTTTTCTTTGTTTCTTTATTTTTTGCTTTTAGGTGTACGGGTCCAAGACAGCAAGATGGGCCTATTATTCTGACTAACTGGTATATTATTTTGTATACTTTCTAACAACTTGAAATGTTTTTGATAATTGTTAGTACTGCACATAATTGCAATCAGTAGTATAACTTGATTATGAATAGGTAACGATAACTTTTATTTTATTTTCAGCTTCTATATACTACTATCACACAGCATGATGTACGCGTACCACCAAGTATGCTTTATTGCATGTATATTTGAGTACCAAAAGCAAATCAAGGTATGCCACATAGTTTCTGTAAGTATAGCTGACTTCATTTGTACGATTTACATTATAAACTTTAAATGCCTTTTACTCAAATTTAGTTTTTTCATGCTTTTCATGTACTTGCCGCAGCTTTCTGAAGGAACCGTAACATCAATCCGGATGAACCAAAGTGGAAAACCTTCCTAATGAGTACGGTCACAAACTGAGTGGAGCAGAATTGGCAAAAATAAGTTCAAAGTGAATGTTACGTATGTTTACATATGTAACATTCACTATAATTATTAATATTGTCAATATATGTTTAATTAATTATATTAATTTTGTGTTTTTCAGGAATCTGTTCCACTTAGTCTGAGACCAGACTCATAATGAAGATTTGGCACTTTGATTCAACAGGATTGATGGTACGGTTCCATCAGAAACATGCGGCAAGTAAATAAAAGTGATGAAAATCATGATTTTTGGTAAGCAAATACCTTTAATTGTTTTTAAATGTTACACTCACTTTATGCATATTATTTATGCATAAAAGTGATGTATAATACTTGTATTTGAAAGCAAAAATATAGTTTTTAGAGCACCTATATATCTATTAATTTTTTACAACACTAACAATTTTTCTTTTTTTTCAGGTTTTAACACTGTCATAACCCCTTAACGGATCCTGATCCACAAGAAGATGATTACGACGACAACATATCAGATTACAAATTTTAACCATTATGAATATATTGGGCTTCTGTCTTATGCGCTGGAAATAGGTTATAATTATTTTCACTACTGAAACTATAAATTTAGCTTAATTCTTAAAGTTCTAAATGAAATGCACGAATTGATTAATTGAACGATGATACTTTTTAGAAGATATGAAAATCTAGGTAATGAAGTAAATTTTAGTAATAACATAATTATTTATACTAGTATGAACTCCCTTCATTACCGGAGCCTGATTTACAGGAACTGGATCAAGACGATAGCACATTAAGTTGCAAAATATGATCATTAATTATATTTCGGTAATTAGTTTGGTATTGATTCTATTTGGTAATGGTCTGAATGAAATACTGCAAAAAATGTTAGTGAACATTGACTCTATACTGGAAAAGATCAAAAGTCTCAGGCAAAGGATAATATATTTCACAAATATATTTCACAAATATAAATCTATTCATGAAATCTATTTGCAGATACAGGTACATATCGTAGATTTGTAAGCTATTATAGTTAGTGTAGAATTAGTGTAGAAATAAAGGATAGTTGGATAAAGTAAGTCGATAGAATGATAATCATTTGCATTGAGTCTCTTAGGAGAGAAGAGGCGTATGAAGTATCGGGTGGTATTACCTTATGGTATCTCCGTATGGTAAAACCATCTGGTAATTACCATGAAATATTACCATATGGTTTTTTGTCTCGGTTTACAGTGTCGTGAAACCATATGGTAAAACCATGTGGTAATTAATATCTTTACTATAATGTCAATTTTTATTACAAGTAGTGAATGTCATTTTATTGTATAATTTCATATGGTAAAACCATGTGGTAATTAATATGTTTACTATAATGTCAATTTTTATTGCAAGTAGTGAATGTCATTTTATTGTATAATTTCACTATATATTCAATTTCAATATATTCAAACTGAAGAATCCACATTTCTAACTTGGTACACGAGCATAAAATATCATTTTTTTGTTCCTGTGTCACTTGATAGCTTTTATAAAATATATGGGTGATTTGCAGAATAGTGGCATATGGTATGTCGCCACCTCCTACACAACTGTATTTAAAATTTATCACATTCGCAATAATACCAAAATCTTCTACTAAATTTGCTTAAAAATTGAGGTTACGGATTTCAATCATTTTATTAAGTGTACATCAATGGTTGTAGTAAATGTAGCCAAAATATTACTTCTGTAACATGTCGTCAAACAGAACATTGCTAATCAAAATTCTGCAAAGCTTTAGATATGCAACTAGGCTTTTGCAAACTATAGCAATTTGTTAAAGGAGGTTTTCGCATTTTCAATTTTTCACTTATTTTCAGCCTGTATGTCAGTCTGATCGCTATAGACATTACTTCGTCAAAGATTTTTATAGCTTCATAGCCTGAATTAAAATTTTTGTTTTTTTAATTTTTTTTTTTTAAGTGCGTGTATTCATTGATTAAATGGAGTTAAAATGTTGTAAAAATAAAACTAATTAAGTACCTAATAGGATATTTGATTATTTTATAATGGCTCTTTACACCATAACTATTAGTACGAAAATGTCACAAATAAAGCCTGTCACTTACAAAGCCAATCGAAAAATTTCCCTATGTTAATATTAAGGAAAAGTTTTAATAATAGTTGTAGCTGTTTTTGAATAAACGGTTTTGTTATAACGTAAATAATAAAAAAACCACTATCAGTTGTCCCCTAAACGAAATTTTTTTTTTTAATGTTTATGAATTAAAAACTAACACTTTAGAAAATTATATTTTTTGCCTATTATTAACGCTTAAAATCAACAATTTTATGTATATATACTAAATTAATAAAAATTATATTATATTGTAAAATTATGAAATATCATTACCAATAAGTCATGAATAATTATTAATATTACTTAATAATAAAAACTTAAATTAAATACGCAAATAATACTAGCTCTTATAGCTCAACTAATTGTTAATTAGTAATTATTAAGTAAGCTCAGGATGCTCAGGAATTCTTTTCAGGAATCGTCATAATTCATGAACCATGTTGCATACATTCTAAATGAGAAGGGAGATGGATAGGTGGGGAGTGCCAGAAAGGTCTGTTCTGTTCTCTCTCTGAATCCCAATGGGTCTGTTCTATTCTCTTTTTCTAATAAGAAGACGATGTCGTGAAGAATCGCATAATATATTAGATGTTAGAATTATCATACCGTAAAAGTATGTTATATTCAAATTTCAGTATAGTAAAAATTGTAAATCGATGAGTTACGAAAACAGTAAAAAAACTATAAAATTAGAGCGCCAAAAGAAAAATTAATATAAAAAATATTCTAAGACATTTGAAAAGAAATATTTTATTCAGATGAATAATTGAGTAGTATAAATATAATAGTTAACAGTTTTTCAGAGGAAGGAAACCCTAGTCAAAAAAATTTTTTAAATTAAACTTTATAATTGAAAATAATTGTATAAGTTAAAGTGTTAAATAAATTATAAGTCATATAGCCATATCGAGTTCGCAGTTGAGAGTGTGCATTTGTGTGCGTGCATGCATGCGTGCGTATATGCGCGCGTGTTTTAACGTGGAATTAAATAGAACCAGAACGTGAGGATGAGAGTGAGCAGTCGAGATCTATCCAGCGTGTGGGCGAGTAAACTGTAATTTTGTCTAATAAATTCGCATCGTTTTCTTTAATAATTATGAGTGTTAATTTTTTTAGAAACCTAACCCCACCTCAACAAATTAAGGGCCGCAGCGTGCAGCCATGCGTCTAGAAGAAGGACAGCCACAATACCAGTGCAGCTCTCGCCATATACCACGTCATACAGTATGAACTTGCTACTTTGTATTAGATCGAACTTAGTTACCCTTTCAAACTTGACCTCATTGCCATCTACTAGAATCGATAAATAAATATATGGTATGATTAAATAACAATTAATAATTGCTTCGAGCCATAATTCTTTATTACTGCCGACGATTCGAGCCCAGTGACATTCCTCTTCGGGGCTATATAATATTAATAATATTAATAATAATAGAATGTTTAACAAATTTAAATCATTTACAAAACCCGAGAGTACCGATTACAGACTGTATAATCAGATCTTATTTATACAGCTAACGGCCTCTTCTCCCAAAAATAAGAGGGGATTAAACACACACAATATCAATACATATAAAATAGATCTCAAACGCTACCGCGCTTTACAAAGTATTTGGATAACACAGCGGCAAAAGAAGCGGTAAGAGCTAATTATCAAGCAAGAGAGTCCGCATTCTATTATTATAAATATTATTAATATTGTATAGTTCCGAAAAGGAGCCTGCTTTGGGCTCGAAACTTTGGTAGTAATAAAGAATTCTGGCTTGAAGCGATGATTAAATTCTTATTTTATCATTCCATCAACACCGAACATTAGATGCAACTACATTAATATATGGTATTTTGATATACCACAATATTACCATGAATATTAATTACTTATTAAGCATGAATTTAAAATTTTGAGAACAAAAATTGAAGAGTTACTTTATTAATAAAATGCACGTCATTATAATACCATTATGAGTTTAACAAAATTATCATTATTGTAATAAATATTAAATATATATACTTAACCTGTTGTAAAGTGGCCACTGATGCATATCAAAATTTCTATGCATATTTTAATCTCATTAATAAAGGAAATGAAGAATCCGGTTCTTTAAATGTATTCGTCTATGGAACCTATATTAAATAAATATTATTTGAATACAAATTTTTGCTGGGAAATTTATTTTTACTTACCTTCATCAAATAGTTAGAACTTTCACGTCTATATCTCCAAATCCGATTACTGGAAAATAAAATATCATTTTCCTATGTGACTGGAAAAAGAGCTTATATACCGGCGATTTTAAAGCACTGCGCATATTACA
This sequence comes from Philotrypesis tridentata, assembly GCA_018906965.1. NCBI lineage: Eukaryota > Metazoa > Arthropoda > Insecta > Hymenoptera > Pteromalidae > Philotrypesis > Philotrypesis tridentata. The sequence goes on from JACCIB010000637.1 coordinate 22,204, forward strand.
CGTAAAAGGGGGATAACGGAGCAAACGATTATGATAAAAAGTACTATGTTATTTTTTTATAGGCTATATACGCTATATATATGAAAAACGAGAATTTGGATTACTTCATGGTCAATGAAGGCGCAAAAATAACAACGACAGGTTCATTCAGGGCGATCTAGTTCGTTGATCGTAAGTCGCCGGATGAGACGGGCGGGGTCTTCTTACGTTGGCGCCTTCTGGAGCACGGCTATGCGTGATGATTGTTCTCCGACAGAGGGATTTACTGAGAGTTATATTGTACTTCGTAATTCGTGCAAGCAAGCGTTCAAATTTCGCGGCTATCTTCTTCAGCATTAATTGTAACAGAGGCGTCGAGCGCGTATGCGTCGCGATCGGCGGTGCGTGAGGCGAGCGAGCCTTTTGCGGCGCGAGAGCTCGAGCCGTCGGCCCAAGCGTATAGGCCCATAGGAACGCTCGCTGTCCAACGGCAAGGGAGAGCGAGAGCGCGGGACTAGCTGTGCGAGAACGAGCCAGCACTCTCTTGCCTCGGCCGCTCCTCTAGCTTGGATGTCGTTGCAGCTCACTCCCGAGGGATATGGCTTCATCGCGTTGGTAGTCAAGGGTTCATGAGTTAACTGGATGAAGGATAAAGATTAGTGGGTTGTCTTTTTAAAAGCTGAGTCTCGTGGGTACACATGCAGCTCTACGTGCAAGTTCGTGAAAGCGGAGTCTTTTGTCTCGCGAGCGCATGAACACCGGCGAACGCGGATATCTCGGATGCCTTAATGTCTCTGTTGCGTGATGTCTTTTCATAGCTAAGGTTCCTAGCGCTTAAGCTTGTTTTGAGTGTGTATCGAGTGAACGGGTTATCTTTACGGATAGTCTGCGAGGTAAGAGAGTGGATAGATTAGTGCATATTACGGTTGCACGTCAGTGAGGACAAGGGGGCCTCGCTCGACGTCGCGGTATTAGGTTACATAAACAGAAAAGTAGAAGCTATATTATTTACAGCTACATTATTTATAGTTCGAAAAATTAAGGTGTACAGCCAGCGGGTTATTATAAAATTTAAGATGTTTGTCAAACTTTATAAAACTACTTTTTAGACCTTAGACAATTTATATTGAAGATAAAAAGTTGTGATTATTGAACAAATTTTTGAAAATCATAAGGTTCTTATGGAACTCGAATTTCTATTGCTTTTTTGATATACAATAAAAAGATAATATTCTTATAATGTTACATGTACTTGAAGATTTTTTGATAATAAATATGATGCCATGCAAAAATTTAGTGTTACTGACAAAATAAAAAAGTTATAGGAATGATCAAATCATGATCAAATTTGACGTTGCACATGATAATGCTGCAAAATATTATAAGCATTTTTGTCAAACAATATTATGTAAAAATATCATAAGGTTCTATCACATGATACATTTTAACAAAGAGGACCCCCGAATCATCATGCGTTGCATTGTAATTATAAAAATAAATAAGTTGCTCAAAGAAATTTTTTTCGAATTAATTACTTTTATTACGTGTCTGTGCATAAAAATTCTGAGATCAAAGAGATTTTAGCTATATTCTCACATATCTGCTAAAATTTTTAATTATATACACACAGAAACTTTAAGATTATGGAGATGCAGGGTTTTTTTCTTCTACTTTCAAATTTAAGCAGTAAACTATACGTACATAACCACAAAAATTTAGAGGGTGAATAAATTTCCCATTTCGATGTATCCGAAACTTTATTTTATTTTTTAGAAACATAAGTTCGATTTAATCTTACTTGATTAATTATTTCAAAGTTTTTTTTTGTTTTGTGTTTCAGGTAAGTTCGAGGTCAAGAATTTATATTTTTTGCAATATTTATCAATCAAAAATTTATAGTTAATTAGTTTTATCTACATACAACAGGTAATACTTATATACTAATCAATATAAAAGACAGAGTAAAGTTCAAACATGCAAACCGAAAAAAGAACTTTTTAGACCTATTCTAGATATAAAATATGAGAAAGCTTATAGCTTTCATACATCTAATATTCTTAATTTATTTGTAAATCTGTAAAGAGACTATTACATCTGTTATATCGATAAAATGGTCCTAACAAGGATGTGCGACGTTTAACCTTTGAAATGATTCTGCAAAACTTGGTTTGCCACTTTCGCAACAGATTCGATTCAGAGAATAAAGTAATACTTTTACCTCTTTTAATAAAATATATGTTTTTATTTAAAGTTCTTCGAAATATTTTGGATCTAAAGAACATGTAATATTCTATCTCCTTTAAAATATATATGAGGCATCATATACATAAATTGGTTAGAATTTAAAACTCAGAACTTTAATATTACTTCCCATTTCAAAGGGGATACCCCACTATAGGAAATGCAATCCGCATAAGTCAGCCCATAATTCCATCATTTAATTTATTGCATGACCAAACATTATTTATATGCCTCAGAATTCATTGCTAATGATTTTCGACGATTGTAGCCTTCTATTCTAGTTATTAAAAATATTAAATGCAATATGGCTGCCATAAGCGAACAAAACAAGCTGGTATTAGAAAATGATTATTTTTCAGATCGAGTAGACTATATGGGGTTTTGTCATGATAGATCGAAATCTAGATAGCATAAACAATAGAAATTAAAATTTCGGGGTTTCAGAGGGTAATATCCAAACCTCAACTCCTCACATTTCCAAAATTTCATAGTAAAAAATCTATAGATGCCAAAATGTTTGAACCCCAAAAACAGCGTATAATCAAGCCTATCTTTACTGTGTGCAAGCTGTTAGAGAATAAATACAAAAAATTGAGAAGCGCTCTTTGTCGAGCAAGCGTGCAAATAAGTGAGGAACATCGTATTGATATTGTACAGAAAAATTTTAAAATGCCCAACGAAAGTTTCTATTGATCCAATCTTGATCAATTTTATATGAAATCTATCGTATTTTACGCACTTTAAAATTCATTTAATTTCGATTCTCTACATTAAATAATTTACTAACTTTCGGCCCCAACAATGGACGTGTGTTGTTCAAAATATTGTACACTAGTTAGTTAGTTAGTTAATTTACTTTTCTATGTACATATTTACATCAATCCTTTCACATCTTTTTCCGACAATTTTTTTCGCGTCTTCTTATCATCTACCCTTATATACTACCCTCCCTGTTCTGTTGTTTTCCTCTGCTTCCCTTTGTTTTTACCCTCCTTCCCTTCGTTTCTCTCCCTCCTATACTATTTTTTACTCTCCCCGCTATACGCTCACAGCTTTTATTTTGACAATAGATATTTGCAACTAATTTTATTTTTTACCTATTACAGACCTGCTCCTTTTTCTACATTCAGTCTTTCTTCTTCCTCCTTTCCTGAACTCCTTATTCGCATCCCCTGTATCACCCCTTTCCATTCCCTGACTCCTCTTTTCCGCTCTTCACTCTTTTCTATTTCCCCTCTTTCCTCTGTTTCACTAATTTCTCGAACTGCCTACTGCATTCACACATTTTTTCTCTCAAATCCCGAATAAGCAGATTCTCTAGCCTAATTTCTACTTTCTTCTTCTCTCCTTCCAGTCCTAGATCCCTTACCCTTCTAATCCATTCCTGCTTTATTCTCTCTCACACTTTCTCGCATATCTATATGTGTCCCAATTTATCATCCTCCTTCTTGCATACTCTACGAATCACATCCCCGTATCCTTTCCTTCCACTTTTTCCACTGTACCGCATTTTAGTCTTACCCATTGCTCTTTGCATCTTCCTTCCCATCTCTTATCGTCCCAATACTTTTTCCTGACATTCCCTACCATCCTTCTTTATATTCTTTGCAGTAATTTGATTCCTCAATTCTCCTCCATATCTCCTGTACCTCTTGTTCCCCTTTAATTTTCCTTCCTTCCTCCATTCTTTTCCTAATATCCCCTTCCCTCACTGATCTAGTCTATCGTTTTCTCATCCCCCACCGATATAAGTTTCTGCCTTTACTTTTCTCCCCATTCTGTTGGATTATTATTCCTTATGTTTCTTAGCACTTCCTTCAAACATGTTTTTACCAACTATGTTCCTCCATGCTCATTATTTCTAACAGATACTCCCCTGTCCTTCTCCTCTCCTCTATTTCTAAGCTCTCTTTTCCCGCCTCCATATTCCAAATATAGTCTGGTGTGTTTCCATGTATCCCTAATGCCATTTTTTTTGCCAATTACCTTCCCTGCATTTTTTCTAATTCCTCCCTTTTTTCCCACCCCCATATTTCCACCCCATACTGCGACGAATGAATTCGTCGCTGATGTGCGCGGAAGACGCTCCCCCAGTGCCAACTAATATTTGCCTTTTGCAAATATTCATGCCCATGGTTTTATGTGTGTTTGAGTAACGACGGATCGAGCCGGAGGACAACACGCAAGCCGAAGAAAGAAGAGAGAAGCGAAGAGAGCAAGAAGTGGCAACAGCGCGTGCGTGAGAGAGTGTACAGTGTACGCAGTATGCAACGAGCCGGTACGCGGAATTGTAAGCCTGCTGCGACAGGCGAAGCGAGCGTTGTCGAAATGCGTATTAGCACCGGACATCGATGGCTAGTTAGGGAGAGGGGAAGAAATTAGGAGGAACTTAGCGGTTGCGCGCGTAAGTCTAAGACAAGCAGCGATGGGCCGGAGGAGAGGGGCGTTCGGAATTGACGTGATTGGCTGATCGGCAGTACTGGGAGACGAAGGGCTTGACGCGCGCGTTGACAAAGGCTGTATCAGGCCGAGCTTGACAGTGTGCAGACGTGCGACGAGCTTCGAGATCTTTTCCACAATCTTTGTGCGATTCGTGCTTGCGAGACAACGCGACGCGTGCGGGCGAAGAGGCAGACGGTGTACGAGGACACAGTGACGAGCCAGGACGGGCGAGAACCAGCGACGAGGAGCCGGAGGTGCCGGAAGATCGACCACTGCGAGGACAGAACCATCCCGAAGGACGAGAAGGCCGAGGTTGGGGCCCATCACGTCGAGGAGGGGAAGTCGCCGAGAGGTCGGACAACAGGGCGCGCACCGGTGCAATCGTCGAGAGCTTCCCGCCGGACAGCGCGAGACATTGTAAGTTCGCTTACCGGGTTTTGTATTGGGGAAAAGGACGGAAGCGTCGCGGTAGTGTGCGAGAGCGGAGAAGCGTGCGAGAGCGTGCGGCCGAGAAGTGGAGAGCGAGAGAAAGAGAGTGAATATTGAGAGAGAAAGAGAGTGAATATTGAGAGCGAGAGAGAGAAAGAGAGTGAATATTGAGAGCGAGAGAGAGAGAGAGTGAATATTGAGATAGTGAGAGAGAGAGAGAGAGAGAGAGAGAGAGAGAGAGAGACGAGCCGCGAGCGCGAGAGTGAGAAAGAATCGCGTGCATTCGAGACGGAAAGTAATCGACGGAAGGCGAGGGAATTTGCGTGCTTGGGATAGTGCGCGAGATATTGTGCGTGAAGAGAGACACGCTTAGGTCTCGCTCATCGTGTTGCCCGCGTGTGCGGAGGATAGACGCGGGAATTCGTGCCTTTGTGCCTGACATTGGGCCACGCGGCCGGTCCGCGTGCGATTCCCCGAACACTACCGAGCACGGCGGTGTCGAGAGCCGGAGAAGGGGACAAGAAGCGAGTTGACGGAGAGACGAGCGCGCGTGTACGAGTGCGAATAGTGTGAGAGAGAGAGAGAGAGAGCGAGAGTGGGGGAGAGAACGAGCGACGCGCAGTCGAACGAGTCCCCGGCTATAGCGAGAGCCGGAGGAAAGGCCGGGAGGCGCGTGGCTGACTGGGTAGAGCGAGAGCGCGCGAGCGAGAAAGAGAGAGATAGAGTGAATGCGAGCGCGTGCGGATTAAGTGTCGGAGAACGTCTAGTCATTGTGTGTGCCGAATTTCTGAGGAATAAATTATTTGTTATCGTCAAAGAGCGTGTCTTAATTAAAATATCCCGAGCAGCCTGATCAATCCCGAATCAGGTGTTCCTTGCTAACCCAACCTCCTCCGAGATCGGATAAGAATAAATAATAGTGCGTAGTCGTCGGGACCACTGGACCGGAGGAAAGCTCCTCCGAGCAGTTTCGACAACGTCACAAATGGCGCCCAACGTGGGGCTCTAGCGGGAACAGTTCGGAATATTTTTGAGTGTGCCTTTGTTCGTCGGAAGCCGCGGTAAGACGAGGAGCGTATGGTGTATACATTTGTGAGTGTGAGCGCGCGTGTGTTTACTTTTCCTTACAGCGGCGAAGCAGCGAGGCTGAAACAGGAGACAGCAGCGGTGTGAGCGGTGTGTGCGAGTGCGTGTGTTTATTCTTTCTTATTTTTCAGAGGGAAAATACGGTGAGTGTCGGCGGGCGTGCTAGTGCACGCGCGGCGTATGCTTAAATATATACATATATATTTTCTTGTGACTATCGCATTTGGCTTTATATACATCTATCTTGTGAACCATGCGGAGGAATAATTTCGGCGAGATGACGGAGCCGGAGCGTCAGATGCGCGACATAATGAAGGTGCGAGAATTTAGAAACGTGAAGTTAGAGGTTGGAAGGTTGGCTTTCGAGGAGCTGATCGCAGAGTTGCAGGAGCGGCGCCTCAATATTGCGGGGACGTTGTCAGTACTGCGCGATCGACTAACGCGAGCCTGCTTGCGCGAGATGCAGCCGGAATTAGAAGTGCCGTGGTACGAAGATGACTTCGCTCGGCGCCTCTCGCCTAGGCCTAGCGCAGTCGAGACCAACGGCGAGTCGCAGAGAATCGCGAACGGCGAACGGAGTATACAGCCGAGTCACTGGAGTCGTTCTAGCTCGAGTGAGAGGAGTTCACCCCAGCCGTTTCAGGCGAATTTTGTACGACATAATCGTCAACGTTAGCACTCCGGTGACCACCGCGCCTTCGACTAGCGTGATCACGACGACCGCGTGCAGCGCAGGGGCAACTAGCGTATCGGTTGTCGGAGCCTTCGCAGAGCCGGCGACGAGAGGATACTTCGTGCCGAGCGGAGTACCGCGCGTCTCAGTGCGACAGACGCTGTCGCAGTATGAACAGTCGGATGCGGAATATACATATTACACAGCGGAGATGTTTAAGCGCGGAATTCAGCTTAGTGGGCCGGAAGCTGCGAGATTCGCAACGAGTAGGGATGATGCTTTGCGTTCGGTGGGTCAAGCGGAGATACCTCACGAACTCCCAAGGGTGTTCGAGCTCAGAGCGCCAGCTGCGCAGCTCGGTTGAACAGAGTCTTCTGCGAGTAGGCCGCACGAGTCCATGGCTCTGCAAGGAGAGCAGAGTGTCAGGAGACTAAGTCAGCCACCAATTCGATCTGCCGCCTCCACAGGGCGGAAGCCGCAGCTATCGAAGGAGCCTCGTGAGCCAGCCTGTTCCTTCGTCACGCCCGAGGTGCCGATTAAGCAAACGCCGTTCGGTAGCTCGGCGCGATACTTCACCCCGGCGGGAGATCCCGATGAGATTCGTCGAGCATCGACGATGGCGGGACTGTCGGATGACCCGGGGGACGATAGACAGGAGCTGGGAGGGGGAATGTCAGAGGAAAGCGAGTACCTCCGGCCGTCGCTGAGCGCGTATCCTACACCTGCGCCGAAGCAGCATAGGTACAGAGAGTCGATCGAAAGTCCATTAGGCACGCGCAGACTTAATTTCTCGAACCGAGCATTAGCAAGTTCGTCCGAGGAAAGCGACTCCGAGGTGCCCGAGGATATCAAGCCTCGTGCGCAAACGAGAGCTTATTTTGGCGAGCCGATGCCGAGACAGCGAGTCGGTGCCGGAAGTTCGCTTCGCCCAGTGCCACGGATAGCGCGAGGAGAGAGGGGAAATACAGTGAGACCCCCAATCGAGAGGCCGTCGAAGCGCGAGGCGAGAGTTAGCGAGAAGGAGCGTCGCGCGTGTGATCGAAGACTTCGCATGCGGGGAGAAGAGAGCGATAGGTCGACGAGAGCATTAGAGGACGATGCGCGACGCGTTAGTTGGGAGAGAGAGTCGTTTGCCGGAACGAGAGGGGGTGAAAAGCTGCAAGCTGTTAAAATCCTCAAGAGTTGGGGATTGGGTAAATTCGCGGGCGAGGATAAAGCGGAAGATCCGGAAGAGTTCCTAGAACAGGTAGAAGAGTGTCGCGACGGGTCGGAAATCTCGGACGCAGCTCTGCAAGCTGCAATCCCGTGCTGCCTTACGAAGAAAGCTTCGCGCTGGTATCGTACTACGCGGACGGAGATGCGCACTTGGAAGGAATTCTGTCGGAAATTTAGAGACCAGTTTATGCGAGTATACGATCGCGAAGATTTGATGGAGGATCTTCAGCGCCGTACACAGGCCGAGGGGGAGAAAATATCAAGCTATTTAGCTAGTTTTAAGTATATTATCTCTCGATTCCGGTTTCCGCCGGCGCGCGAGGAGCAAGTCGAACTCGCATATCGTAAGCTGCATCCGAAGTACAGGGAGGCTTTCGGTGACAAAATAATCGAATCGTTGGACGATATCGAGCGATATGGGAAGATCTACGAGCGGAAGAAGGATCTTGACGTTCGTTATTTACCGCCGCCGACAGCCGACAAAATGCGTGTGCCGGGAGCTGCGTACACGGGGCCGCGAAAGCCAAAGGTCGCAGCCGTGTAGGAGGAGAGCGAGGGCAAAGCAGCCGCGGTAGAAGTTGATGCGAACGCTAACAAGCCAGCGAAGGGTAAAGGCAAAAATCAGAAGAAGGGCGCGAATAACGCCGAGGTGGTGCCGAAGACGAAAAGGGCGCAAGTCGACGCGACGGAAGCGAGACCTCCGATGTCGTACGCCGCGGCAGTACAGTCTAATCAAGGTTATGACGCGCGCGATCCCCGGGCGATAACGCAGGAAAATATTTTAAAATTTTTGCGAATCAGTGAGACTCCGGGAGAGCGAGTGCAGCAACCAGGGGCGTCTCCAAACCAGTCGTTCGGGAACGCTCGCGTAGGCAACGGGGGCTTTAGGCGAAGTCCGAGTTTCTCAGGAGCCGGGGCAATTCCTAAGGGACGCGAAGTGGGAATCCCGAGTGCGTGCTATTTCTGCCAAAGTGTAGGACATCGAATGATGGAGTGCCCTGACGTAACATGCTACAGGTGCCGTCAGAAGGGCCATACGACGCGCGTCTGCCCCGAGAAGAAGCCGGAACCGAGCGCGCGCGAAGCATCACCGCGCTCACGAGAGCAGTACCAAGGCTGTGGCGCTGACTGCAAAACGCTGAGGACGTGTCTTAAGTGCAGGAGCATTCTGTGGAGCTTGGGAAACGCGTCGGGCGGGGCACAGGGATAGAGCTCGTGCCCCGCGAAGCGTCGAAGCCGGAAAGTGAGCGTGCGCGAGCGAATCGAGAGCGAAGCGAAGCCAGCGATGGCGATAGTCCGAAGATAGCGAAAATAGTGAGATTTAGTGAAAGTGTGCGCGTGAGCGAATCGAGCGAGAGTAGTAGCGTGAGCGAGATCAAGCCGATCCGGCTGATGGTTGCAGAAGGGCTTCAACAAGGCGGAAAATCGTGAGGGTTGTGGCAAACTGCGGCCGGACGTGCTGTCGAAGAGTCGAGACTTAGAGCGAGAAATATACCTGCATGGGCGGCGGAGAGTTATTTGCGTGCGAATGCAGTGGAGGGAAGCGAAGAATTTGAGCGAGAGCGGCGAATAGCCGAAAGCGATCAGCTGAGCGAGGCGAGTTTTGACGAAGCCGAAGGCTTCGCGAGGTTGTTAGGAATAGAACAGGCAATCGCGGAATTAGAAGAGCGAGTAGAATTAGGTGAAGCGAGTGCGAAGGTGCCGGAAGACAGCGTAGGGCCGCCGGGAGAAATAATCGTGGCTGCGGTCTCTGAAGATAATAGAAATTATATTTCTATTGACATCGGAGGACAGCAACGATTGGCGCTCTTGGATCCGGGGGCAACATTGTCGATGGTTAAGCCTTGTGTAGTAGAGTCGAGCAGAAGTCGCTGGAAGGCGAGTAGTCTACGAGTGAGGACGGCTACGGGATCTATTAGCCGCGTTGAGGGAGTGTTGAGAGCGATGCTGAATGTTGGCCGGAATTCCGAGGCAATCGATCTTTATGTCGTTCCAGCCTTAGATCACGACGCGATTCTAGGCATTGATTTTTGTCAAACGTTTGAAATCGACACGCGACACGGAAAGAGGATGTGGCGCGCGTTCGAGGGGCCGTGGCAAGAATTCGTGTCGAACACGCAGGGAAAGGAAGCCCTGATTGTCGCTGAGTGGGCCGGAATTTCAGGAATAGAGTCGGTTGAGCGCGAGAAAATTAATAAGGTGGTAGAGGAAGTGTTAGCGAGTCAGCCGGAAGGACCCGGGTGTACGTGGATGGCCGAGCATCACATCTACGTGACCGACGACACTCCGATTAAACACAAATGGAGACGCCGGTCACCGAAGGTGATGGAATGGCTAATCGAGGAGTGTCAACGTATGTATAAGCAACTTTTTTGTAGATAATATGTGTAAAACTAATAATAGCGACTGCGGCGAGTTGTTGAATCGTACCAGGAACATGCTCAAGATTGTACGTAGATCCAGCATTTGACAAATTTGGCTCGAAATATCAATTGTAATTTAGAAAGTGTTGAATAGAATTTTTGTAATTGCAAATTGTTCAGTGATATTTAAATAGAATTTTTTTTTTTTTTGAAAAATTTGCGGAATCTTGTATATGCGGAAAAATGGATGCGGAAAAATGTCCGTATACCATCTGAAACGATATAGTATATCTACCAATGGTCCAGTCTGTATGAGTCGGCAGTGGTATCGTTGTATGCGTATTTATTATTAATTTTATGGTAATTTATAATGAATTTTTTGATTTTTGTAATTAGTGTTATCTGATTGAGAAAATTTGTTTGGCTTTAGCCCCGAAGAGGTACCGCAACGGTTCGAATCGTTGGCAATCAATAAATATAAATAATTGGCTCGAAGAGATGCATTGAGTTATTTCTTAACTTAACAACTATTGTCGAGCGATAGATTCCTATATTAATAGAACAAAAATTATTTAATATACTATATCGAAAGAATTTTGCAGGAAGAAGTTGTAAGGACTTCAATGTGTAGGTTTTTGAATAAATTGTTATTTTTATCCCTATAAAGCGATTACACTGAATAATCAACATACAATAATGCTAATGTAGTTTATAATATTAAATGCATTCACCATCAAATAGACCTTTCTGTTAGGCTTGCCTTCCACACATAAGTAAATTGCAAAAGATTAAATAATATGATGCAGTGAGACCGTGTTGAAATTTTTTTATGGAAAAACTTGCCGTCCCTTCCTATCATAGATAATCGATGAATTTCTAAATGTCATTGTAATCAACAATATGCTATAAAATATCAAAATATAAGTCAACTGACCTTTCTATTTTCCTGTATAAATGCACAACTTTAAATATATGTTAAACTGTGAGAATAGTAGCCTCAAATGATAATAGGAATTTTTTTAAGTAAGTATAGAACTAAAACTAAACCTGTGAACTATGACTATTTTTCAATGTCATTAATTTCTCAAAAATTAAGTTTACAATTATCACGAAATTTTCTATATTTGAATTCAGAAATTGGTTACTTACTACTTGATTAAGCAGAGGTATCATTTAAAAATGTACTCATCGTTACATACAATACGACGGGACGTCAAGTTTTTCCATGAAAAGATTTCAACACGGTCTCACTGCATCATGTTCTTTAATCTTTTGCGATGTACTTATCCACGAAGTGGAAGGCAACCCTAACAGAAAGGTCTGTTTGATGGTGAATGCATTTAATATTATAAACTACATTAGCATTATTGTATGTTGATTATTCAATGTAATCGCTTTATAGGGATAAAAATAACAATTTATTCAAAAGCCTACACATCGAAGTCCTTACAACTTCTTCCTGCAAAATGCTATCGGTATAGTATATTAAATAATTTTTATTTTACATACTATTTTTCGTATTTATACGCTCATTTATTTATTTATTTATTTCAACACGATTGGTTTTTTATAAAAGGAACTTGCCAATTTATTTATTGATATCACAACTTTCTGTTCTGAAAATTAAAATTAGAAGTTTCGTAAAATCGAAGGTAGTGAAGTGATACTAAAAGAATGGCTGTATGTATGTCTATACATTTGTGCCTGCAGAAAATTGTATACAGTTGTTTTATATATTACCTTACACAATTCTGTGCAAGATTATGTCCCCACGTAAGTTACTCATATTCAAATAATCATTGTTCGGACTTGTATATACGACAATACCATATTTTTTTTCGGGAGAACCTCAATTGTAATTTTTTTCATGGAGAGCTTGAGTTGTGATTCTTTTACTCTGAAGAGGTTGAACTGTTTTTTTTTGTAGGAATCCGAATCGTCATATTTTTCGTATCGGTTTATAATTATTAATCTTTTTATGAGACGACGATAAGTAATTTAATGTAAATATACAGTAATTTGACTTGTTATTTAATTGACTTGAAATTCATTTCCACACTATTTTCAATAAAAAATATTGTAGTTTTGACCATATATTTGTATTGTATTTATACAGCACTTCTCAATACAGACATAAAATCGTTGTATGATAAGAAGTCTCATTTGAAAACAATTATGTTTCCGACATATACAAAATTTTTGTTTTTAATTATCCGTAAAGAAGGCCGGACAATTCATAAAGCCGTCAATCACCAAGTTATATGTATTGTAACAGTGAATATCCACGTTAAATGAAGAGTTTTCTACTTTAATTCTCCGTGGGTTTTGAATAAAGTAGATAGGGAAATTATTATAGAAATCAATCAAAACAAACAGAGTATCTTGTAAAATGCTACTGCGTATATTATTACTTCAAACAAACCATTGATTTTAAAATAAATAAACTTATACACTGGTGCTTCTTCGGCATACTAAACGAGAGCCACGGATGCTACGGCGTTGGTGAGAGAGAGAGAGAGAGAGAGAGAAGCTGGTACTTACAGAGTATCGCCGATGCTTCGCGAGCAGCTTCGCAACAATCCGGTAGTCTCGCTCTGTAGAGAGTCTCAACCCGGGAAATACGACTCGCAGCCTACACGACGTCCTAGATAATTGGTGAAACAGCGAACACGCACTTAATGTTTAATGGGTTATGCCTGAGTTAAACCTGAAAAAAACAAATTATTAGTTATTAGGCAAAAAAAATTATTTATAAGTAATATTAAAAAAATTCTTTTTCCTACTTAAAGTATACATATTAATTGTAATTTTACATATTTTTAAACAATTATATATCTATACTTACTATACAAACAATTCCATGTGTGAAGTATTAAATTTGATCAGATTTTTCCCTTTGCCGTATGAATTCTCAGCATCCGGGTGATGAATATAGACCAAACTGGATGGAAAATCTTCTAAATGTCTTTCTCCTCAGCTTGAACGGAAGGGATTACTGAAAAATAAAAATTTCAAATATTGAGAAACACATAAGGTCATAATATTCATAATTATAGCGAATTATGCATATGTTCACATGCGTAACATTCTTTAAACTTTCCTTAGCCAATTTCCCTCCATTCGAGCAGTGACAAAGGATTCCCTGAAGCTCTCTAAAAAATTTCAGCTTGATTGGGCTGATGGTTCCTGAGAAATCCTGCGGCAAGTGATCTAAAATCATAAAAATTCAAAACATGAGAAAAATGAATTTAAAGTTTATGCAAGACTCTTATGTATACTTATCGAGTAGTACTTACATGAACTGCTTGGCATATTTCTTTTATATTTTAACATAAAATTCCTATGTATTATGGGATTTATCAAGACCCGGGTGCTGTACATGTTGATGTACCAGTATCAAAAGCTGAAATTGAAATTTAATTTTTTGATACGCATTCACAATCAACATATTTTACATGAATATAATTTGTGTAATTGCTTACCCATTTTTTAACAGGATTGTTAACAATTACAGTAGACTTTGAGCTACTTTGAGACTATCTAACACAGGCGTGCACATGATATTCATAGTCCGTATACCTAAAAATAAAGAATACACTCACAAAGAACCAATTCTTCACAAATAATATGTTATTTATAGTCCAAACACTTATCTAAATTTGAAGATTAGTAGTCTCAGAAGTTATCATAGCAGCACAACATCCAGCTTGCACTAAACTACAGACAGCAGACGAAACAGCTGATATCTGAATGCAAACTCGACTAGGTCGGTAAAATAGAGATTTCCCTTTCCATACGCTGTAAGGTGCCATGTTTTCAGCCGGTAATTTAAATTTGCTCGTATGTTTTTTTATCCCTTTATAAGTTTGATTAAAAAATTACAAGACTAGATTTAAATTCTAAATTTATTTTATTTTGAACATTAAAATAAAAATAAAATCTACGATTTTATAAAAATTAGTTATTTACAGTTTGTAATGATTCAGTAAATAATATGTGTGTTTTTTTTAATAAAATTGCATTTTCAAAAGGAGTTTGTAAACGCATTTAATTTTACATTTTCTATGAAAAGGCAATTGTTTTGAATGATCAAAAGTGCTATAAGACAAAACATCTATAATACGCAATTTTGAAAAATTATATTTTTTTAGTATTTGGCCTATAACTTTGTAGCAGAATTTTTTCGGGCAAAAAGGACTTCAGCAGCTTATTCTACAGTAAATTTGCCTTGAAAAAATCAAATAAAAAATTTTTTGATTTTTTTGAATTTTAACTCGGGCAGAACCCCTTAAAACAAAACAACTGTTATGTTTCGAGTATTCTGGAGCAATTTCAATTGTTCTCGAATATTCAAAGCATAGTATATTACACCGCTATAGCTGACAGTGTACTTCCTTAATGTCGCCACTCGGCCTAAGGAATGTGCAACATGAGCTTACGGTGCGATATGCTTAAAGTATACAGCCTATAGAGGGAGGGCAAGGGACGCGCGGGCGGAGATTGCAATCTCTGCCGTCAGCGTTAATTGTCGGCCGAAGACAGCGATCGGCGACAATGAGCTGAGCAATTAGTCAGTCGCTCTTGAGCCCTGGCCCAGTATAGAACAGAGTAGAAGTTCAGAGTAGTATTGATACATAGAGATTCAGTTAGATTATTAGTATAACAGATAAATAGTGAGTTTTGGACTAACATCATATTTTCAAAATAACAAGGACAAATAAAATATTCAATTAAAAGAATCATTGGAAACAAAAGAATAGTTATTTTGAGATCCAAGGTGAATCTGATTCCTGGCCCATTTCAAACAAAAGACATTGTATTTAGCAAAGGATCCAGTACAGCATCAGAGCATCAAGATAAAACTTTAAATTAAATATTTTGTGTAAAGCTAAAGATACAGAAGTTCGATTCACGAGTCAGGAATGACCGCCTGCGACACTTGCGAAGCGAGTGTTAACGTAAAACGTAACGGGGCGCAATCAACAGAGTCATATGGTTCAGCCTACAAGAAAAGATTTGGAGAATATTTTAAGGAAAAGGATAGAGTAACTGCTGTGAGACTTCATGTGCCAATTGGAACAGCAAGACCGTGGGTGACATTTATCGTTGATTGTGGAGCTGGTATGAATTTGATCAAGTTAACAGTGTTGGATAAAGATATGCCTATAGATACATGATATTATTGGTTTAGGAAGAATAACAAGTCAGATTATCTATACATTGGGTTCAGTTTATTTAAAGATAAGGAATTCAATTGTGAAATTTAATGTAGTGTTGGATGAGTTTCCAATTTCAAATGATGATATTTTGGGGACAAGTTATTTGAGGCAAGAGGAAGTTGTAATTTCTTATTATAGTAATACTTTGACGGTGTCAGGAGATGAATCCAATACCATTTATAATGGAGAGTGAAGAAGAAGAGAATTACAATAGATAATGGTTGCAGGTACAAAATGGAGATCAGAAGTTGTTATCTAAGGAATTGGTTGGCGTGAATAATGCAGACGAAAGAATTGATAATAAAATCGTTTATAATATAAAGGCCAGAACGAGGCAAGTTAAACAGATTAATTTAATTCATAGTGATTTGAAGGAAGGTTATGTTTCTTGAATTGATGTTGGTAATGAAAAGGTGTTTTTAGGTGAAGGAGTGGTGATTAATGAAGATGATACTTGTAAGATTTTGACCATAACTACAGATGAAAAGGATGTGAAAATTGAAGTGAATCCGAGGGAGTTGAAACCATTTGATATGGAAGCTAATTTTTTAGAAGAACCTGATAGTGAGTTTAAAGGTAAAAGGATAGTGGATAATGCAGAAAGGTTACAAAGAGTTAAGGAGGTAGTTAGACGACAGCACTTGAAAAAAGACGAATTGCAAATAGTTGATGCTATATTGGAAGATTATTAAGATAACTCTCTAAGAGTTTAACTCTATCTATACGGTTATTTCATTGTTTTATTCAAAGTTCATTTTCGAACTCTCGATTTTAAACCCTTATATGGTAAAAATTCAATCTATCTGTCTATGAAAATATTAAAACGTAAACATCTTCACGTGATCAGACTACCATTTCTTTAGTGTTACTTCTCCTGTACCTTCGATTTTACATAAATGTCAATTTTAATTTTAGCAGAAGAAAGTTATGATATCAATAAATAAATTGGCAAGTTCTTTTATAAAAAGCAGTCGATTTAAAATAAATAAATAAGTGTTTGAAAGGGGGAGGATTATAAACATATATGTATTAATATAAAAACTTGACCAAATTGCAGCGTTGTGAAAAGGTGGATAGCCTGTGAAAAAGTAAATTCGGGTACAATTAAAACCTTGAATAATTGCGACTGCTGCCACGTTCTGCGCTTTCTAGCTGACGTTTGGTGACCGATCATAATGACGCCGTATTTACCATGGGAGATTAGGCCACCATTCTTTCGGTAAATTGGGCGTTGCGTGATGGATGACAATTCACAAACATGCGTAGAACGTAGCGCCAATATGTTATTATTCAAAGTTTCAATTTAACCCTGTGGTACATGTAATAGAATGGCATGATGTTCTTACATGACATTCTCACATGACAAATGTGCCCATAATATGTGGTAATATCATGTTTGTCTAAAATTATTATGTAATTTAACACGATTGTTTCGCATCATGAAAACTTTTTCTTTTATTTATGGAAGCACTGAGCGGATGTACAATCTACTCTACTTAGTAATTCAGTAAATGTGCTGCTATCCTTATTTCATTAAAAATCTATGTCTAGGACGATTAGATACAACAATATATGAGATTTAAATTCTATTGATTTACATACATTTAAAAAAAATAGGAACAAATTCTATCACGTAGAACGCAATTTTTTTTCCGGAAAAACTTGCCGTCTCGTCCTATCATAGATAACGATGGATACCATCATCAAATTATGCAAGGTTAACCAAAGTAACTTGTTAATGAAACACCGTTAGAAAATCTCTGAATCGATTTCTCATTCTATATGTATTTAATACTGTCCTTAACCAATTTTTGAAGAATTCAAACTTGATCTTGCAATCATTTTAAGCTCTATTTTTGGTTATTTATATGTATGTTATACAAAACTCTGTTATTATTAGCGGAAGATTACAGGAAGTTGATTAAAAATAATTATAACTATTATTGCATAATAAAAAAATGTTATCAAATAAATTACTATGACTCAAGTTGGAAAATAAATCAAGCTTAAAAATTTTGAATTAATATTTATGTAGTTTACAGCTTTTAGTTCTAAATCTTTACTTAATTCAAAAATGGAATTCCAATTATTATTGTTTGAGGCCATCGTTCTCTTAGTTTAATGTAATATTTTGAGTAGTACCCATTATAGGATAATAGGACGATAAATTAACTATATTAAAAATTTTATGATGTTGTTAATTACACTGACATTTAGTAGTTCATCGATTATTTATGATAGGACGGGACGGTAAGTTTTTCCGTAATAAAAATTGCGTTCTACATGATAGAATTTGTTCCTGTTTGTTTTTAAATGTATGTAAATCAATAGAATTTAAATCTCATATATAGTTGTATATCGTCCTAGACATAGATTTTTAATGAAATAAGGATTGCAGCACATTTACTGAATTACTAAGTAGAGTAGATTGTACATCCGCTCGTTGCTTCCATAAATAAAAGAAAAAGTTTTGATGATGCGAAACAATCGTGTTAAATTACACAATAATTTTAGACAAACATGATATTACCACATATTATGGGCACATTTGTCATGTGATAATGTCATGTAAGAACATCATGCCATTCTATTACATGTACCACAGGGTTAAATTGAAACTTTGAATAATAACATATTGGCGCTACGTTCTACGCCTGTTTGTGAATTGTCATCCATCACGCAACGCCCAATTTACCGAAAGAATGGTGGCCTAATCTCCCATGGTAAATACGGCAATCAATACATATTTGTTTATAATTCTCCCCCTTTCAAACACTTATTTATTTATTGTAAATAGACTGCTTTTTATAAAAGAACTTGCCAATCTATTTATTGATATCATAACTTTCTTTTGCTAAAATTAAAATTGACATTTATGAAAATCGAAGGTATAGAAGAATAACACAGAAGAAATGGTAGTCTGACCACGTGAAGATGTTTACGCGTTAATATTTTCATAGACAGATAGATTGAATTTTTACCATATAAGGGGGTTTAAAATCGAGAGTTCGAAAATGAACTTTGATTAAAACAATGAAATAACCGTATAGATAGAGTCAAACTGTTAGAGAGTTATCTAAATAATCTTCCAATATACCACCAACTATTTGGAATTCCTCTTTATTCAAGTGCTGTTGTCTAACCACCTCCTTAACTCTTTGTAACCTTTCTGTATTTCTATAATTTGTGTGACATTAAGTTTATTAAAAGTTATAAAATTAATCTTTAATTGTTACAGGAAGAAACGACGACCATATACTTGCCAGCCTTTTACCTTTAAAAGGTTTATTTGGGGGGGTGGGGGGTGCGGGAAGATTTCACTACTTTTAGATGGTATATAATACATAAATTACAAATAATCATTAACATCAACTAAATAAGTTATAAATTTATAAAATTAATGTACATATATACTTGTGTATTATTGCAATAATAATTATTTTTTCGACACCGTCTGTACAGCAATTAGTTATTTTTGGATCATTATTATTCAAAAAAGAAATATCTAACGCGCAGTATGAGTTTTAGGAGTTTTTAATGCGATTTAAATAATATTTCTTCATGTAAAAATTAAAGATTAATTTCACAACTCTTGATAACCTTAATGTAAAAAAAACTCTTAATAACACTTATGCAGACAAAACCAAACTTTTATTAACATTCATACAGACAAAATAAAAATTCTTAGAGCTTACTCTAAAATTCAACTTTAATTTTCAAACTTCGACAACTCTTATGTATTCGAAATTATAAATGCTGTATTCTATACAGTTATTTAATTATGGAAATTAAAGATCTTGATAACACTTATATAGACAAAATACTAGTAGCTTTACTGCATACTCTTAAGACGTGTTGATATTATAATCGTCAGATCAACAAATAATATATCTTCTTTCCTCTTGTGAATAAGTGATCGAACACAAATACTGGAAGAATATGTGATACTTATAGATCAAGTTGGAAAACAAATAATTATGTTAGGATGAATGTCTTCTTTTACCTCTGCAATGAGTTAATCACAATCACTCAAATAATGATGCTTATACATTAAGCTAAAAAATCCGAAACTCTCATGTATGAAAATATGAACGTGTAACCATCTTCGCGTTAAGGGTCTGTTGGACAGATTACCATTTCTTTAGTGTCACTTCTCCTTCGATTATCTATACCTTCGATTTGACATAAATTCTCATTTTAATTTTAAGAAAAGAAAGTTATGATATCAATAAATAAATTGGCAAGTTTTTGCTATAAAAAATAATTGTTTTCAAATAAATAAATAACCGATTAAATTGAGGAAGGATTATAAATATATGTGTTCATATAAACACTCAATCCAATTGCAGCATGTGAAAAGGTGGATAGCCTGTGAAAAGGTACAGTCGGGTACAATTAAAACTTTGAATAATTGCGACAGCTGCCACGTTCTGTACATGTAATAGAATGGTATGATGTTCTTACATGACATTATCACATGACAAATGTGCCCATAATATGTAGTAATATCATGTTTGTCTAAAATTATTATGTAATTTAACAAGATTGTTTCGCATCATGAAAACTTTTTCATTTATTTATGGAAGCTGAGAGCGGATGTACAATCTACTCTACTTAGTAATTCAGTAAATGTATTGCTATCCTTATTTCATTCAAAATCTATGTCCAGGACGATTATATACAATTATATATGAGATTTAAATTCTGTTGATTTACACACATTTAAAAAAAACAGGAACAAATTCTATCATGTAGAACGCAATTTTTTGACGGAAAAACTTGCCGCCCCGTCCTATCATAGATAACGATGTATACCATCTTTAAATTATGCAAGGTTAACCAAATTAACTTGTTAATGAAACACCGTTAAAAAATCTCTGAATCGATTTTTCATTCTATATGTATTTATTACTGTCCTTGACGAATTGTTGAAGAATTCAAACTTAATCTTGCAATCATTCTAAGCTCATTTTTGGTTATTTGTATGTATGTTTTACAAACCTCTGTTAGTATTATCGGAAGATTGCAGGAAGTTGATTAAAAATAATTGTAACTATTATTACATATTAAAAAAATGTTATAAAATAAATTTCTATGACTCTAGTTGGAAAATAAATCAAGTTTAAAAGTTTTAAATTAATATTTATATAGTTTACAGCTTTTAGTTTCAAATCGTTACTTAATTAAAATCTTTACTTAATAAAAAATTCCATTGTTTTTTATTATTTGAGGCCATTGGTCTCACAGTTTAATATAATGATTTGAGTATTACGCATTATTGGGACCTCACGAGTAGGCGCGACCCATGTATATAGACAACAAACATGGCCGCCGTAAGCGACCTTTTTAAATTGAGCAGATAGGGAAAAGATTAGTTTTCAGTGAACAAAATGATTACAATGAAGAATATTTTTGACTATGCGGGTATAAATCCTGGGCAGCGTAAATTTGTAGAAGGTGAACGCGTGTATAAGGCGAATTTTATTGTTAAATGCGGGAAAAAAGCTGTTTCAAGTGCCCCTGATACGACTATATACACATCTATCTGCTTGCAGACTACAGCTATAAAAAGCAATAGTCCTCATGAAATAGAATGTCATGTAAAAAGTAATGGGGACATTGTACGTTGTTTTTGCTCATGTAAAGCTGGTTTAGGCGAAATGTGTAAACATATAATAGCAACACTATTGTATATTTATCAGTAAGTACCTATAACTTTATATTACATAACCTATATACTACTTACTATTATGTATTGTGTACACTGCTTTTTTTAACACAATAATTTTTTTAGAAAAGGTGACAGTTTAGAAATTTTAATTTTTTTCTTCTTGTCTCCAAGCCTGCAAAATCTAATACGTGTGCATGCAATTAGACTACAGTAACAGACTATAACCTTAAAAAAATAGAAGTACAACTTACTTGCAAAGAAGTAATCGTTTATTTCAAAATGCAGTGAACAAACTTTTGTGTTATTAGTTACATTAATATGTGTCATTTTTAATGCTACCTTCCATGCTTTACACATCTATTTTTTCGAAGTCGCCAAATGCATTCTGTTTGTTTACAAAATGATGGTTTGGCTTCGGGAACTGATGAAAACTTAGCGTTATATTTTTATTTGCGTTACTGTCACAACCACTAACTACACAACGGTCTTTATTGGATTTTTTTCTATGCTCTCTATAATTGAAACCCTCCATACTAACAATTTTTTTAATTGTAAATGCAAATAAAACTCAAATCCCATATACTATTAATGCTAAAACGATAGCATAGACAAGTTCTATTTGGTGCCGCGAGGGGTCAGGGCATAGTTCGTGAGTTCCCAATAGGATAATAGGACGATAAATTAACTATATTAAAAATTTTATGATATTGATAATTACACTGACATTTAGTGGTTCATCGATTATCTATGATAGGACGGGGCGGCAAGTTTTTCCGTCAAAAAATTGCGTTCTACATGATAGAATTTGTTCCTGTTTTTTTTAAATGTATGTAAATCAACAGAATTTAAATCTCATATATAATTGTATATAATCGTCCTGGACATAGATTTTGAATGAAATAAGGATAGCAATACATTTACTGAATTACTAAGTAGAGTAGATTGTACATCCGCTCTCAGCTTCCATAAATAAATGAAAAAGTTTTCATGATGCGAAACAATATTCTTAAATTACATAATAATTTTAGACAAACATGATATTACTACATATTATGGGCACATTTGTCATGTGATAATGTCATGTAAGAACATCATACCATTCTATTACATGTACAGAACGTGGCAGCAGTCGCAATTATTCAAAGTTTTAATTGTACCCGACTGTACCTTTTCACAGGCTATCCACCTTTTCACATGCTGCAATTGGATTGAGTGTTTATATGAACACATATATTTATAATCCTTCCTCAATTTAATCGGTTATTTATTTATTTGAAAACAATTATTTTTTATAGCAAAAAACTTGCCAATTTATTTATTGATATCATAACTTGCCAATTTATTTATTGATATCTCCCAGGAGACGATAGGAACATTTAATAATTGTTCATAAGCACTTCCACAATTGTAGAAACTTTCTTGCGTGGAAGATTGAATATAATCCTAACACTTAACCAACTTGTCACATCACAAGAAAATTATATAAACTGGAAATTCTGTATAAATTTTCTTTGATTCTTGGATGATGAAAATACAACACTTTCACTAGCTTCTCATCAGGATCCCTTTCCACGAATAGCCTGAGAGTCTACCTCCCAGGAGACGATAGGAAAAGTTATGAATTATTCATATACACTTAAACAACTTAGAAACTCTCATGCATGAGCGATGCATATTCTTGACACTTCACTAGCTTCTCACAATACAAGACAATTTTTTCCTTATATAAACTGAATATTCTCTGAACCAAGAAAATAAAACACTTTTACTATCTATTCATAAGAATTCTTTTCGACGTACAGCCTCAGAGTCTATCTCCCAGGAGACGATAGGAAAAGTTAACATAAGCATTTCCACAATTGTAGAAACTTTCTTGCGTGGAGGATTGAATATAATCGTAACAGTCAACCAACTTGTCACATCACAAGAAAATTATATAAACAGGAAATTCTGTATAAATTTTCTTTGATTCTTGGACGATGAAAATTCAACACTTTCACTAGTTTCTCATCAGGATCCCTTTCGACGAATAGCCTGAGAGTCTACCTCCCAGGAGACGATAGGAAAAGTTATGAATTATTCATATACACTTAAACAACTTAGAAACTTTCATGCATGAGCGATGCATATTCTTCACACTTCACTAGCTTCTCACAATACAAGACAATCTTTTCCTTATACTGAATATTCTCTATGTTAAAACTTTCTTCGATTCTTGAACCAAGACAATAAAACACACTAGCTATTTGTAAGGATCCCTTTCGATGTATAGCCTGAGAGTCTATCTCCCAGGAGACGATAGGAACATTTAATAATTGTTCATAAGCACTTCCACAATTGTAGAAACTTTCTTGCGTGGAAGATTGAATATAATCCTAACACTTAACCAACTTGTCACATCACAAGAAAATTATATAAACTGGAAATTCTGTATAAATTTTCTTTGATTCTTGGATGATGAAAATACAACACTGTCACTAGCTTCTCATCAGGATCCCTTTCGACGAATAGCCTGAGAGTCTACCTCCCTGGAGACGATAGAAAAAATTACACATCCACTTCAAGAATGTAGAAACTTGCTTGAAAGGTGAACCCAGGAGACGATAGAAAAAGTTACATATTCACTTCAACAACGTAAACTTTCTTGAAAGATGAATTCTTAACACTTTACTAGCTGCCACATCACAGAATAGTTATTTCTTTATATAGTAAAAAAATCTGAAAAATAAAAGGATATATTTTAACAAAGAATCAGTTCATGAATCTTTCATGTATTGTATATTTAAAAAAAAAAGTACAACTAAATACTTATCTAATTTGAGGCTATTAGTCTTGTTTGTGAAAATTTTTCATAATTATATCTGTCAGTTTTTAAATATTTCATCAAACCCAGCTTTATAAATTGCATATTATGTTGAAAATAAAATCACTTTGGTACTTTATTTTGTACAATACTTATTTTTCTTTAACACTGCATATGTGTTATTGTATTGAAAAATCAAAAAATGTGAATACACTATCGTCTGCTCTTCTGTACACTTGATGAACTGTATAGATGCAAGCAATAGTATACGTAGAGCTGACGTCACGAACTATGACGTACTTCCGGGGAGAACATTTTTCGCCACGGGAGAAGAATTTTCGCGTTGAAGAATTCGTGACCCCGAACCTTCATTTCATAATATCTTTTGATAGAAGCCATTTCACAATTGTTTGAAACTGACTCTATCGCTCGATGATGGAAGGTTGAAAGGTTAATAAAAATGCGTCTCTTCGAGCCAAATGTTAATAACTACGCCATACGTTTCGGGGTATTTTACCCCCTCATCAGTGGCAAAGTTTAAAATGAGTCGTGAACTACATCGACGACGTAAAAACCGCAGACGGCGAAAGTGTGACGCTCGAAAAACAAAATTGATAAGCGCGACCGGTGCCACTCGGTGGTAATGTGGCACCGGCCAAGGACAAAAGTCAACTCAATGAGTCAACGGAATGCAACGAGCGAGGGCTGTTGGCGCTCCGGCGGATAAGGAAAACCCGACGTCACCAGCGGGAGCATTGGCCGGGGAGAAAAATAGACGCGACGAGGAGTCAACGACAAGACAAAGTCAGCTAAGTTGCCATACAGAAGACCGTGTCCGTTCCAGTGTTAAAAAAAAAAAAAAAAAAAAAAAAGAGTTGACTTTTGTCCTTGGCCGGTGCCACATTACCACCGAGTGGCACCGGTCGCGCTTATCAATTTTGTTTTTCGAGCGTCACACTTTCGCCGTCTGCGGTTTTTACGTCGTCGATGTAGTTCACGACTCATTTTAAACTTTGCCACTGATGAGGGGGTAAAATACCCCGAAACGTATGGCGTAGTTATTAACATTTGGCTCGAAGAGACGCATTTTTATTAACCTTTCAACCATTTCACAATATATGATCCTGAAGTGATTTTGCTAGTTTTATTCCAAGCTTTCATTTGAGTGCTCATAAGTGAGAAACAAAGCTCTTAATGCGAAGAAAACCGAATGTCACATCTCCAACAGGGCCTATGAGACGTATATAGGGTCTGGCTATAGCGCCCGACGGCGGCGTATGTACTGACGTACCTTATACTTGCCATCGAGGCGCTACCGCGCCCTTGATAGTTTATAATAAACTTGGAGATCCACGCGAACGTTATAAAATAGCAGAAACCGACAGTAGACTAATACTTCATAGCTTCGATATAGGGATCTCTATATCCCCATAACTTGGTGCCAACCAACTTTCGTACTATAACTATGTCTAATACTCTAACCTAAATTACTAATCTACTGTTGGTTTAATTCTGCTAGTTTATAACCTCTGCGTGGATCTTCAAGTTTATCACAAATTATATTATTTAAATTGCGTTAAAAACCCCTAAAACTTTTACTACGCGTGTGCAATAACGTTTAATCTAGAACCTGCAAAAACTTTGAAGTGAAAAAATGCATTTACGGAAAAGATGGCATTAGGATCAAAATACTATCAATGGATTTCACTCTATCAGAGAAGTATATTTTAATTATCTTCAAATAAATTAACTTTATGATAATAGAAAATGATTCTTTTTTTTAAAATAATTTATTCTTTCTCTATTACAGGTGATCCGATGAACTTGTTGTAAAAAAAAATTTATAAACAGCACACTTTACTGAATGTTTGAGCCTCGCGCCCCTCTTCGACGAAGCACGCGCGCGCCACCGAGAGGACACCCAGAGAAACTTCCCTCTCTGCGACACGGGCCCCCAGCGACGCACTCTCCCCGGCTGTCCGAGTCGTGTGCCAACATAAAACGTGTCAACACCATGTCAATACTTCAGTGCATTTGAATAAACCAGCATCTCCCGATAAACCACGCCTATTTCTTAACTCCCGCACAAAAATTGGTCAAATCGAGCTGGATTCGTGAAGTATTAACCAGATCGGAAGGAAGACGACATGAACGGAGAAGGTAAATATTAGTGCTGAAAATTAGTGCTGCGTCAAAAAGTGCGCGCTTCATGAAGTAATAAGGACGCACTCGTGCACGCGGCATAAAAGATGTACCGTCGGGATATATTGAACAACAGCGGGAACGGTCGCGAGAAAGCCCGCAACGAACCCACGCCGAGAAAAACCATGGCGGAAAAGCGCCCGTTCTCCCCATCGGAACAACTCCAACGTTGCCGATCGGAGGTGATGGCGGAAAAGCGGACGCTGCCCCCTCCTCTTCCTCAACTCGCGCGGGCCCGACGATGCCGAGCGCCCCGAGCGGCGGACTTCGGCTGCGCGCCGCCCTGCTCTTTTGCTCTCCCCCTCTCTCTCACTCACTATCTCTTCCTCTCTCCTCCCTCTCTCAGGACGACGACTCCGAGCGGCCAAGCGGCGGACTTCGGCAGCTCTTGCATGCGCGCGCCACTCTACTCTCGTGCGCGCAGTACTCTCGTGCTCTCTCTCTCTCTCTCGCTTGCTCACTCTCTCCCTCTCTCTCCTCCCTTTCACAGGCTGATAACTCCTCCGAGCGGCCCAGCGACGGACTTCGGCCGCTCTCGCATCCGCGCGCCACCCCGCTCTCGTGCTCTCTCCCGCTCTCGCTCGCTCTCTCTTCCTCTCTCCTCCCTTTCATAGGCTGACGACTCCGAACGGCCCGAGCGGCGGACTTCGGCCACTCTCGCCAATCTTCCCGTTCAAAGGCTGATGACTCCAAATGGCTCGAGCGGCGAGCTTCGGCAGTCCCCGAATGCATGCGCCACCCTAATCTCGTGCGCTCTGTGCTCCCTCTCTCTCTCTCTCTCTCGCTCTGTCACATGAGCAGCCAACTGCACGCGGCCAGGAGAAACGGCTTCGCTCTGTCACATGAGCAGTCGCCGCGTGCAGTCCGGTCGGCTCCGCTCCGTCACATGAGCAGCCATCTCCACGTGGCCAGGAGAAACGGCTTCGCTCTGTCACATGAGCAGCCGCCGCGTGCAGTCCTCGCTTGCAGTCCGGTCGACTCCGCTCTATTACATGAGCAGCCAACTGCACGCGGCCAGGAGAAACGGCTTCGCTCTGTCACATGAGCAACTAACTGCACGCGGCCAGGAGAAACGGCTTCGCTCTGTCACATGAGCAGCCGCCACGTGCAGTCCGGTCGGCTCCGCTCTGTCACATGAGCAGCTAACTGCGCGCGGCCAGGAGAAACGGCTTCGCTATGTCACATGAGCAGCCCTCGGAGTATTGTGATTTTATGTTCGCAGGAACAGCCAAACAACCCATCTCACACGAGGAGCCAGGCTGCATGTAGTTCGGACGGCTTCGCTCTGTTACACGAGGAGCCAAACCACATGCGGCTTAGGGACGCGGCTTCGCTCTGTTACACGAGCAGCCCGTACAGTTCGGACGGCTTCGCTCTGTTACATGAGCAGCTAGGCTGCATGTGGTTCGGACGGCTTTTCTCTTTCACGGCGGCCGAACCGCATGCGGCTTAGGGATGCGGCTTCGCTCTGTTACACGAGCAGCCCCTTGGAAATTTGTGATTTTATGTTCGCAGGAACAGCACTACTCATCTCACAATAAGATTTCCTCATCGTCCTCAAGCAGTGGGCCCAGAAGATCCTGGATCGCCTGCAGACTCAATGGACTGGAGGCCTGGCCGCCAGTTACCTCGAGATGCTCGATGACTACTGGACGGATTTTCTGCAGAATCATGTGACGCTGCTGCAACCTCCCAACATCCAAGACACCGACTACTGCTAAGGAAACGAGCACTTAGAGGCGTAGAGCATCTACGCCTCAGCGAAAGGCCGACTCTACGATGTGCTGAGGATCGCTTCATCTCCTGCAAAGGTAGCAGAGCAGGAGGACGAAGACGGCGGATGTGCCCGCCACCTTCCTCAACAGCGGCAACGCAGATGTGCGCGCCGCCACCCTCAACAGCGGCATTGAGAATGTGTGCGCCGCCTTCCTGAACAACAGCAGCGCGGATGTGCGTGCTGCCAACCTCCCCAGCGGCAGCGTGGATGTGTCTTTACAGCGGGTGACTCCCTCACTCAACATTTTTACGCGGGCGGCTCCTTCACTCAGCATTTATACTCTCGCGGTGGGTGAGCCGCGATGTGTCTGATTTCAGATCATCGTACCACCTTCTTCAACTGTGACAGCACGGATGCCCGCACTTTAACTGCGGCAGCGCGGGCGTGCGCGCCGCTGTCTTCGACTGCGGCAATGCGGAGATCACGACCATCGAGGCACCGAATGCTCACAATCCTCTCCACAACAAGAGAAAACAACCGGGCTCAGATAACACCGAGGCCAGAGTCCAGGATCCTCCACCTTCGTCCTCGTCGTTAAGCACTCACGCTCACGGACCAGAGCTAATCGTGGCAAGCCAGCCGCATCGAGGAAGGGGCCTGCAGCCAAAGGGATTGCTGAGAGGTGGCGAGCTCATTCACCCATACGACGGAAGAGCGAAAAGATTCTGAGATCGACGAGTTATCGCTGACCAGGATCGAAAGAGTAATCCCGGTTCGAAGACGAGTTTGTTTCGACTCGTATTCCGATGCTGCTGATAATAGCCAGGAGCTCGAGCTCTGTCAGTTTGAATTTCAGGAGCGAGATATCATTAGCAGCACGAGGATACGCGTTACCCACTTCAGCATCAGCAGCAGCACCGGGATATGCGCCGATCACCCCAGCGGTGGCAGCAGCGACGGCAGCACGAGGATGTGCGCCGCCGATCTCGGCAGTGACGACGATACCGTAGTCTCAGCAGACCTTGCCGATGGTGCTGCAGGGATGCACACCATCTCTCGCATCGGCTTCTCAAGCTGAGGCAGTCGCAGCGGATACCGACTTCATCGAACATCGCGAAGCAATACTGCAACGTCACGACGATAGCGACTCGAAGCCCAGGCATCAGGAAAAGGCTCACCAACTTCTTCAACTAGAGCCTTCGATCGTCCGATGGACTGGAAAGCTGCAGTTAAGTCTGTCTAGACGCGACGCCGGCCCGCGGACATCAACCCACGAGGAAATCTCTACCTACTCAATAATCTACAACTACTCAAATCGAGCGGACGGTGACCTCACGTCGGTTCAACTAGGGGGACTCATCAGAGGAGTTGCCGTAACAAGAGCGGGCGAGTCGTACACCAGGCTCGCGTCAAAGCTCGATCAGCTACCGATGTCTTCACCGATTTAAACAGAAGACGACACCTCAGGGTCCAACTACGAGCGACACCGCTATCACATCGCCAGGCGAGTGACATCTCATCATTCTCACCGCGGGCGGCGACTCACCAATTTTGCCACGAGCTTCGGTGCCTAGGCAATCTCACAGCGGGCGGCTCTCCATCGATTCTACGACGGGCGGCAACTCACCTCGAACATCACAGGTTAATTCCGTTCGGGGAACGGAGCGGGCGGTATGTTTGAGCCTCGCGCCCCTCTTCGACTAAGCATGCGCATGCCACCGAGAGGACACTCAGGGAAACTTCCCTCTCTACGACACGGGCCCCCAGCGACGCGCTCTCCCCGGCTGACTGAGTCGTGTGCCAACATAAAACGTATCAACACCATGTCAATACTTCAGTGCATTTGAATACACCAGCATCTCCCGATAAACCACGCCTATTTCTTAACTCCCGCACAAACACTGAATCAGCCTTATTTATCACTGTAAGTAATATATAAAAACTGAAACTGTTTTTTCTATATATCTATTCATTATGTAAATTTAAATTTCATTTTCAACTCTCGATAACCTTTATATAGCCAAAATCCTAAGTATCTTATTCTGACGGTCATTTCATTATATAAATTAAAGATATAGATTAGATGATTGAGGCTTTATTGTATACGGTTATTAATACTTCTCTTACTAAAGAGTGATAATAATAGTTTTTATAAAACAGTGATTAAGAAGGTATTTATAATTAGTTTAAAAAATAATTATGTTTTGCGCTAAGGGTCTATTGGACAGTCTACCATTTCCTTTGGGTCAATTCTCTATAATATACCGATTTTATAAATTTCAATTTGAATTTTAACTAAAGAAAGTTGTGATATCAATAAATAAATTGGCAAGTTTCTTTATAAAAAGCAATAGTTTTGAAAAAAATAAATGAGCGTTTAAATGGGGGAAGGAATATCAATGTACATTGTAACGGGGATTGTCCACGTTAAATGTAGATTTACTCTACTTGAATTCTCCGTGGGTTTTAGAAAAAGGGGAACAGGGAAAACCATAAACTCGCAAATGAAATACACAAGTGACGTTCGGTAAAAGGCTATTGCATATATTATGTTAATCAAATCAGAGAAGCACAACAGAATAAACGTACAAGTGTGCTTCGTTAGCACGCAACCTCACGGTCAAAAAAAAGCTAATATTGTTGAACGCGCTGGTGAGAGTGAAAGAGAGAAGCTGATACTTACAGAAGTGCGAAGGACGCTATCACAGTAATCAGCCTAAACTGCGGTCTCGCTTCGGTCCAGCTAGCTGGTGAACGGTAGGCTCTCGCAACGGTGTAGAGTATCTCTCCACTCGCACACGTAATCGCAATTATCGTAATCACCAACAATACAAAATAATTCTATCGCCGGAGTGGACGCTCTCCTGTTATACAACATGCGCGCTCGATGCTCGAATCGAATCTAACCCTAGCCTAACGTGACGCTAGAAGCTTCTCTCTCACGCGCGCTCTCTCACCAGACGGCGCGCTCACAAACCCATCAGCTCTCGTACAGCTCTGGTGCGCGGGAACATCTGGAAAGTCAACTCACATGCAAATATATAAAACATATGTATTAGAATAAAATATGCATGCGGCGTGACGATACTCGTCACAACATATATATATGGGTAGTTCTCTGACAAATAGAGCGGTCGATTTTTTGACCCTATCGAAAAAAATTTTTAAAATGTTCCAAAGAGACATATGAGTATCTCTGAATGTTTTCAGATTTTTTGCATCAAGTATCTTCCAGTTACAGAGGGTCAAAGTTGATGAAATCATGTTTTTTTTGCTTTTTCTGGCTACTTTCATTAATTTGTAGATCCTCAGGAAAGCATTTTTCACTATAGAGATATATAACATTTTTTTCTGCAAATTTTCTAAACTATTCAAAAAAAATATTTTTGATGTCGTATATATATGTTTTAAGAAAGTTATAAGTTATTTAAGCTTTAAAATCAAGTTTTAGGAAAGTTCGATCATCCGGATCATAACCAAAAAATTCATGAAGATATGTTATTTCAATTCAACAAAGTCTGCGAAAGACCCAGAATGTCAGAGGCCTTGGTTTCTCTGCAAAAAATCATTATATCCGTTCATATATGAAAAAAATTTAGTTTTATTGCTATATCGAAGCATTTCACTAACTTTATCATTTTTTTAATGATTGAAATTATTATAAAAAAATTTACGTAATTGATAAAATTGGTTAAATTCTTCGATATAGCAAAAAAACTAAATTTTTTTCATATATGAACGGATATAATGATTTTTTACAGAGAAACCAAGGCCTCTGACATTCTGGGTCTTTCGCAGACTTTTTTGTATTTAAATAAGGTATCTTCATAATTATTTAATGCAGTCAACTAATCTTCCTATTATCCTATAATCGGTGCTATTCAAAATATTTCTGTTAAATTGTCAGAATTGCCTCAAATGGTAGTTGCAATTTTATTTCTTAATTAAGTGTACATTTAAAACTAAATTTATAAACAGAAAAAATATTTTTCAGCTTCATTTATTTCCCAACATTAGAAATAGAAATTAATTTCATAACATGTTTTCCTGTAATCTTTTGTTAATAATAACTAATTATTGTAAAAATTGAGTATTTGTATATATTTCAATTATCACGAAATTAAGTTTCATTTCTTAAAAAATTTAATACGAATGTTAGTGAACACATAATGAATGAAATATCGGTTACTTAAGAATTTGCAACGAGGTTTCGTTAACTGTGAATTACTTTGGTTAACCATGCGTAACTTGAAGATGATATCCATCGTTATGTATGATAGGACGGGACGGCAAGTTTTTCCATAAAAAAAATTGTGTTCTACATGATACAAATTGTTCGTGATTTTTTAAACATGTGAGATAGATCTGTTGTATGGAAAATTATTCTTTTTTTTAATGAAGAGGATGATACCTAACAAGTTAATAACAGAATATTTAAATCTCATATTTAATTATAAATAATCGTCCTGAAAACATGTTATACATTTTGATGGAATAAAAATAACAACACATTTACCGTATCACTAACTAGAGTATAGTGTGCATCCGCTTGTTGCTTCCACAAGTGACAACAGAAAAAGGAAATAATAAAAATTCATTAATTTTATAATTCTGATTTTTCATGAAGCGTAACAATCTTGTGATATTACATTATAAATTCGTACAAACACATGATATTACCACCTATTATTAGCACCTTTATCATGTCATAAAATTATTTAAGAACATCATTTTTTATGAAAATGATAACATGAATCAACTTATATTTTTGTATTATATGTATTATTTTATATAACATGTTTTGTGTTTACTTAAATAAAAATAATAATTAACGCATTTACGAATATTACCTAGTAGTGTACTTTACAGTCATATATATATACAAATATACATGTACATTGATATTCCTTCCCACATTTAAACGCCCATTTATTTTTTTCAAAACTATTGCTTTTTATAAAGAAACTTGCCAATTTATTTATTGATATCACAACTTTCTTTAGTTAAAATTCAAATTGAAATTTATAAAATCGGTATATTATAGAGAATTGACCCAAAGGAAATGGCAGTCTGTCCAATAGACCCTTAGCGCAAAGATCTTTACGCATATAACGTAATTATTTTTTAAACTAATTATAAATACCTTCTTAATCACTGTTTTATAAAAACTATTATTATCACTCTTTAGTAAGGGAAGTATTAATAAACGTATGCAATAAAGCCTCAATTATCTAATCTTAATCTTTAATTTATATAATGAAATGACCGTCAGAATAAGATACTTAGGATTTTAGCTATATAAAGGTTATCGAGAGTTGAAAATAAAATTTAAATTTACATAATGAATAGATATATAGAAAAAACAGTTTCAGATTTGACCACATATGGGTTATTGAGAGTTAGAAAATTAACTTTATGTTATTAAGAGTTTGAAATTTATTTTTAATTTTTAGCTAAAGAAACAACCTTATACTTGCCAGTCATTTACCTTGAAAAGGCTTTTTGTGGAGGGAGGGGGGGGGGGAGATTTCACTAGTTTTAAAAGGTATCTAATAATAAATTACATATATAATACTTTTATTCAACGTAAACTATTCAGACTGGTATTATTACTGCTACTACAGCCATTTTCAGTAGTATTCTATCACCTGAAATGAAATTATTTAGTATAGTTTACGAGCGAGACATTACCGAATATTTATAATTATAATTAAATTCACTTTTATTTTTAAGCACTTTATTTCATCTGAAATTACACATTCAAATTTTCGCGCGGTTATGAGGGTTACTTTCGAGACAACTGGTGCCAACCCACTTTGGTGCTATAATTATGCCTAACTTGAAATATCGGTCGACTGATGATTTCTACTAGCTAATAACCTTCGCGTGGGTAATCCAAGTTTAAGATAAATTATATTATTTAAAACGCGCTAAAAACCGATAAAACTCGTACTACACGTGTGCAATAGTGTTTAATCTAGAACCTGCAAAAAGATTCAAGTGCCAAAATTCATTTACAAAAAAGATGGATAAGGATATAAATATACTGTCAATGGATCTCACTATCCATCAGATACGTATACTTCAATAAGAGGTGTTGATAATAAAGTCATCAGATCAACAAATAATCTATCTTCTTTCCCCTTGTGAATAAGTGATTGAAACACAAACACTGGAAGAATATATGATGCTTATAGATCAAGTTTGAAGACAAATAATTATGTTAGGACGCATATCTTCGAACCTCGTAAATGAGTTAATCACCAGCACTCAAATCATGATGCTTATACCTTAAGCTAAATAATCCGAAACTCTCATGGATGAAAATATGAACGTGTAATACCATCTTCGCCTTATCTTCTCCTTCGATTTTATCTATACCTTCAATTTTATAAAAATTCCCATTTTAATGTTAAGAAAAGAAAGTTATGATATCAATAAATAAATTGGCAAGTTTGTTGTTATAAAAAGTAATCGTTTTGAAATAAATAAATAACCGTTTAAATTGAGGAAGGATTATAAACATGTATGTCTTCATATTGTAACGTCCTACGACGTTATTCGTTTTTAAATCTATTATTTTCAAATTTTAAACTATTTTTCAAAATTCAAAACATCAAGATGATTACGATGTTAATTTCGAAACATTATATTTTGAACGCGCGCTGTAATTGAGTAACACAAATCAGCAGTGTTACTTATTCGGCAATCGTCATACTGTAAAATGATTATTAAGCGTTATACATTAAGAGTGGGTCAACGTATTCGGGCTTTAAAAGAGTTGAATTGGCCTCATTTTAATTAGTCTCGTGTTTAAGTCCGAACTCCGTATCTCGCGGTTCGTCAATTTGCGGAGATTTTTATTGTACTTCCAAGTACTTACTTGTGAATTTAAGAAACAAATATATTTTCAATCATACTCGAAAAGAAAACTGTGAGTGCATCATTTCAACAACCTATCACCTATTATCCAAATAAGACGAACAAGCAGAGAGAAAAAGAGGAGGATAGCAGAAGCAGCAAAATAAGACAAGTGAAGCAGGAAAAGGTAAGTCAAATAAATAGACTAAAAGTACATATCGGAGCGGGTAACGAGTCTAAACCCAATCACTAGTAACAATTCTATACGCGCTCTCAATAAATAATTAAAAATACTTCATGCTCTCAAATACATGTCCTACCTATGAGGTGAGAGTGTAGGTGGGACATAACAATATAAACACTCGACCAAAGCATGTGAAACGTAGATAGCCTGAACGGCAATTGGGGCGTTGCGTGCCCGGTTCCATAACATGGAGCCATTTCGGAAAACATTCGCATAACATGCTGCCATTTCGGAATTATCCCAAGGTTCAATTGTTACCGATTGTACATGTGATAAAATCGTATTATGTTCTTATATGATATATTATCACACGATAAATGTGCTCATCATGTGTCATAATATCATGTGTTTGTCCAAATTTATCATGTAATATAACGGAATTGTCTCGCATCATGAAAAATCATAATTTTTAAACTAATTAATGTCTATTATTTCCTTTTCCTGTTGTTATTGATGGAAGCAACAAGCGAATGTACAATCTACTCTAGTTTGTAATTCGGAAAATAAGTTACTATTTCCTTATTTCATTAAATCTATAGCATATATGTCAAGGACGATCATCTACAATGAAATATGAGATTTAAATATTCTGTTCATATAAAAAATCGATCACAGATTTTTTTTAATAAAACAGGAACAAATTCTAGCACGTAGAACGCAATTTTTTTATGGAAAAACTTTCCGTCCCGTCCTATCATAGACAATGATGGATGTGGTCATCAAATTATATCTCTCTCAAATAACTGATACTTCATTTAGAATGTGTTTCCTACAATTTTTCATCAATAATTGAAGAATCGAAATATAATTTTCTGATAATTCTAACGTCAAATTTTCATTATTCGTATGTATTTTTTCACAAAATTAAGTTACTATTTTCAAAAGATAATAGGAAGTTGATAAAAAATAATTTAAACTATTATAGTGTATTAAAAAATATTATAAAGTCAATTTCTATTAGTGAAGCTAAAAATAATAAATTAATATTTATGCTGCTTATAGATTATTTTTAAATTTAAATCTATACTTAACTAAAAAATAGAATTCCTGCTATCATTTGAGGCCATTGTTTTCACAGTTTAACATAAATATTAGGTGTAGTAGCGATTATAGGATAATAGGAAGATAAGTTAATTATAATTAAATATTTTGTCATCTAGTTGATTACACTGATATTTTGTAATTCATCGAATATCTATGATAGGACGGGACGGCAAGTTTTTCCATAAAAAAATTGCGTTCTGCATGCTAGAATTTGTTCCTGTTTTATTAAAAGAAATCTGGGATCGATTTTTTATATGAACAGAATATTTAAATCTCATATTTCATTGTAGATGATCGTCCTTGACATATATGCTATAGATTTAATGAAATAAGGAAATAGTAACTTATTTTCTGAATTACTAACTAGAGTAGATTGTACATTCGCTTGTTGCTTCCATAAATAACAACAGGAAAAGGAAATAATAAACATTAATTAGTTTAAAAATTATGATTATTCATGATGCGAGACAATTCCGTTATATTACATGATAAATTTGGATAAACACATGATATTATGACACATTATGAGCACATTTATCGTGTGATAATATATCATATAAGAACATAATACGATTTTATCATATGTACAATCGGTAACAATTGAAACTTGGAATAATTCCGAAATGGCTCCATGTTATGCGAATGTTTGGAACCGGGCACGCAACGCCCCATTTGCCGTTCAGGCTATCTACGTTTCACATGATTTGGTCGAGTGTTTATATGAATACATACATATTTATTATCCTTCCACAATTTAAACGGTTATTTATTTATTTCAAAACGATTACTTTTTATAACAACAAACTTGCCAATTTATTTATTGATATCATAACTTTCTTTTCTTATAATTAAAATGGGAATTTTTATAAAATTGAAGGTATAGATAAAATCGAAGGAGACGATAATGCGAAGATGGTATTACACGTTCATATTTTCATCCATGAGAGTTTCGGAATATTTAGCTTACGGTATAACCATCATGATTTCAGTGCTGGTGATTAACTCATTTACGAGGTTCGAAGACAATAGTCCTAACATAATTATTTGTCTTCAAACTTCATCTATAAGCATCACATATTCTTCCAGTGTTTGTGTTTCAATCACTTATTCACAAGGGGAAAGAAGATATATTATTTGTAGATCTGATGACTTTATTATCAACACTTCTTAACAGCATGCAGTGAAGCTACTAGTATTTTGTCTAAATAAGTGTTATCAAGATCTTTAATTTAATTAATTTAATAACTGTATAGGATAAAGCACATATAATTTCGGTCACATTAGAGTTGTCGAAGTTTGAAAATTAAAGTTTAATTTTCGAGTAAGCTCTTAGAATTTTTTTTTTCAGTATGAGTGTTAATGAGAGTTTGGTTTTGTCTGCATAAGTGTTATCAAGAGTTCAAATTTTTGTTTCATTAAGATTATCAAGAGTTGCAAAATTAATTTTTAATTTTTACAGGAAGAAACAACCTTATACTTGCCAGCATTTTACCTTGAAAAGGTTTGTTTGGGGGGGGGGGGGGGTGGCAGATTGCTTGAAAGCATTTGTACGTTATGTATACTATCGACATGCAGAAAATGAGTGATATAGCATTTAAATATTTATACAAGTTCACATTGTATCCTTCACAATTGTTTTATCGATATTATGGTATTATGAATAATATTTAGTAAAAAAGGAAGTATGTGCAAGTTAGTTTCCAATATCCCTATGATTTCTTATGATATACGTATTATTATTTTTAATGCAAAAGATCTAATTCGGTAAATGTTTAGAAAATTGGAATCGAATTTAAACTTTATTAAAACTTGTAAAAAATAATGTCAATAAAGTTGTGGCATCCCCTGTAGGCCTAATCCACAAAATTGACACAAAACTTTATTCTATTTAACATAATTATTTACTTGATACAGATAGTATGAAAAAGTAAAGATCATTTAATGAAAAATAAATTTTTGGTTGATACGATAAACTTGAAATTTTTCATGATTTCCCTCTGATTAGTACGTTTAATGAAAACATAGTTATTTTCAATTTTCAGAGTGCCCGAAGTACAGGCAGTTTTTAGAATATGTATTGAGCGTCCCTTTTTTCAATGGAAATACATGTTCTGATTTCTAAAAGGTAAAAAGACCATACAAGTGGTTTAGCCCACAGCCTAGAGAGATAGTATAAAAATTTTGAAAATGATATAGCTGAGCAGTATTAAGATAATAGGAGATGAGAAATTTCAAAATTAAAAAATTCAAATTATGCTAAGCCGTATCAACTTGAATATTCTCATACTATCCCTCTAAGTGACAGGCTTTACAACTCATTAGTTTTCATTACCTTTTACAAAGCAAAACATGCATTTCCCTTGGGAAAAGTCTCGTTACATGCAAGATTTGGAAACTGAGTGTACATGTTGCTCTCTCAAAATTAAGAATAACTAATTTTTCATTAAGCAAATTAATCAGAGGGATATCATAAAAAATTTCAAGTTAATCGTCTAGACCAATTTTGTTCCATTTTGAATGCCATAAATGATAATTATTATGATATTGGTCTATGTGATAAACTTAAACTTTCACATGCTATCCTTGCGATGGATTTCTAGATAGAACATAAGTTTTTCTCAATTTGAAAGGAGTACAATAAAGTATACTCATTTTCTAGATCATAGATGTAACGAGCCTTTTCCCAAGGGAAAAGCATATTTTGTTTTGTATAAGGTAACGAGAACTTATAAGTTGTCAAGCCAGCCACTTAGAGGGATAATATAAAAATTTTCAAGTTCATACGACTCAGCAGTTTTGAATTATTGAATTTTGAAATTTCTAGTCTCTGAGTATCTCAATACTGCTCAACTATACCACCGTCAAAATTGTTATACTATCTCTCTAAGCAGTGGGCTTGAAAACTTGAATGATCTTTTTATCTTTTAGAAAGCAAAACATACTTTCCGAATGGGAAAAGAGATGCTCAACCCACATTCTGGAAACTGCCTGTACTCCGGGCACTCTGAAAATAACCATATTTTCATTAAGCAAATCAATCAGAGGGATAGCATATGGAATTTCAAGCTAATCGTCTTGACCAATTTTAAGCTGTTCAATTTTGAATGCCTTAAATCATAATTATTTTGAAATTGGTCTAGAAGATTAACTTGAAATTTCATATGCTATCCCTCTGATTGATTTGCTTAATGAAAATCTAGTTATTTTCAATTTTCAGTGTGCCCTGAGTACAGGCAGTTTCCAGAATATGGGTTGAGCGCCTCTTTTCCCAATAGAAATGCATGTTCTGATTTCTAAAAGGTAAAAAGACCATACGAGTGGTTTAGCCCACAGCTTAGGGAGATAGTATAGGAATTTTGAAGATGGTACAGTTGAATAGTATTCAGATAATCGGAGATTAGAAATTTCAAAATTCAAAAATTATAATTTTGCTGAGCCGTATCAACTTGAAAATTCTGATACTATCCCTCTGAGTGACAGGTTTGACAACTCATAAGTTCTTGTTACCTTATATAAAATAAAACATGCTTTTCCCTTGAGAAAAGTCTCATTACGTCTGGAAACTTAGTGTACTTGCTCTCTCAAAATTGGGGAAAACTTGTAAACCACTTGTCTTCTGAATTTATATAATAATTATAAATCTTGAAAAAGCATTTTTCACATCACTAGCTTCTCACAGGAATTCCTTCCCTTTACAACATGACAGTTGCCTAACCTCCCAATAGAAATTGTGTAAAAACTTTCTTGATACTTAAACGATTAAAGTACAACAGTTTCACTAGCTTGTCACGTCACAAGAAAATTCTTTACTTCTATAACATGATAGTTGAAGGCCTTCACAAGTTCTCGTTACCTTATACAAAACAAAACATGCTTTTCCCTTGAGAAAAGTCTCGATACGTCTAGAAATTTAGTGTACTTGCTCTCTCAAAATTGGGGAAAACTTGTAAACCACTTGTCTTCTGAACTTTATAACGTAGATTTCTCGTGTCCTGGTGTTCTGGGCACGAGAATGCCGAGTGGATGACGTGACGTTATAATTATCGGCCCGTCACCTCGAGTTCCCCTGAACCCGGTGGCGCCAGTCACTTACCTGCAAGTGCCAGAGTCTCGCGACTCCTTTAACGAACTCGAGGATGGGGCGGATTTGCCGGCTAGCTAGCTCAGCCCCGCGAACGCGGTATGGAGAGAGGGTGGTTCGGATAGTAATATCGCGTGGTTATTAATGAAAGCAAATGATCATTTATTCGACTAAAACTCCTTACATCACAGGCAACCAAAGACAACCCGGGCTAATCAACCACCGCAAGATAAAAGAATACGCGCGGTATTCGGCCTCTTCGGGCGACGCTATGCAATTGAAAGGAATACGCGAAGGTATCCGTCCGCACCTTGGCACGCACCGCCAAGGAGATAAACTCCGTACAACACTAGGACTCAATTACCGCTGGGACTTTACAATCAACAAAATGTCAGATAACCACGTAGATATCCGACTCTCGCGCGTCTTAAGGCCTCACACATACTATGCCCGCTTGGCTACACATTCACTCTTTGTCCGCCGACTCTTCATTCACGCTTTAATCCTATAGCCGCGATTGCCTGCACTTAGTGCAAATCGTGGCCGTCTAAACTACTTTTGGCCGAGAGCGTGTCTGCGTAACCACGACCTACAACACCTCCTGCGCCCTATCCTAACACGCATCGAACGAGGCCCCCCTTGTCCTCGCGGACTGATTTCCGCGAAACACTCTTATACCGCACACGACAATGACAGATATCCCCGAGTTACGCGTCGCACAGATAACCTTCGTCCGCGCAGGCCACGCCGAGGGAAACTCACGACCGAGGTACCCGAGGTAGATCGCTTCGTACGCACCACGAGGTAGAGGCAGCCTTCGCCCGAGGTACGCGATACGCGAGGTACTCTTTGTGCGCGACGGACGACGAGATAACCGTACGTCGAAGGCTACCACACGATAGGCAACCCGGAGTAGACAACATACACGCACTGAATCGCACTAATTACCCGCTAGCTTAACTAAGAGAAGACATCCACTATCCAGATAGCCGCACTCGCTGATATTCGCGCGCTCGCGAGACAAAGGAACTTCGCGTACACGAGGTCGCGCGTGGAACTGCGCACCAGCCCGTGAGGGAGACGTAATACTAAGAGCGACTCACTGACCTTGTCCTTATATCTGAGTGACCAAAGCCTCTGGATCCTCAGCAAGATAGCCACGATTCTACCGCGGTTTTAAGTGAAACACTTTCGAAACAATAGAGATATCCCTAGGGAGTTAGTGAGCTGCGTCCAAGCTGGAACGGCCGGGGCAGGAGAGTGCCGGCTCGCACGCTCGTCGTGTGCCTCGCACTCTCGCTCTCCCGAGACGCCGAGCGGCGCACGCTCGCATTGGTCGGTTCGCATAGGGCCAACGGGCCGCGCTCTCGCGCCGCAACTGGCTCGCTCGCCTCGCGCCTCGTCGATCGCGGCGCATGCGCGCTCGACTGTACAAAGATAGCTAATGCTGGAGAGATAGCCGCGAAATTCAAACGCTCACAACATTTAGACAGCCAGTCATTCCTACAGACAATTCACGCAACGCCTAAGTTATGCGTGAATTACGAAGTACAATGTAACTCTCAGCGACTCCTTCTGTCTGGGCCCTTGATTCGGGAGTACGCCTGTTACAAAGGGCGCAAAGGCTGCCTTTTATTACTTCCAACGTTCTCGCGGTGAAGCAACCATCACGCTGGCCGTGCCGCAGAAGGCTCTCACGTAGGAAGAACCCGCCCGCCTCATCTGCGTCCGACGACTTACGATGAGCCGGAATTGAACGCCCTGTAGAAATCTATCGCTGTTTCTGCTGCGCCAGAGCTCGACTTCTTCGCTTCTCGCCCTTGGGCGGGGAGTGGAGAAGTCCTCTGTTATTTTCTCCTTCCTCAGTCGCCTCTCCTCTCCTCGCATCGTCAATCAGAAGAAACGATACGCCATTAATTCATGCACTCTTTCCCATTCACACAGGCCTGAGACGCTCTACCCCGGCAGCTCGATGCTCGCTGTGACGTGGCGATATTTTGCCACGTTACAACTTATATAATAATTATAAATCTTGAAAAAACATTTTTCACTTCACTAGCTTCTCACAGGAATTCCTTCCCTTTACAACATGACAGTTGCCTAACCTCCCAATAGAAATTGTATAACAACTTTCTTGATACTTAAACGATGAAACTACAACACTTTCACTAGCTTGTTATGTCACAAGAAAATTCTTTACGTCTATAACATGATAGTTGTAGGCCTTCATAAGTTCTCGTTAACTTATACAAAACAAAACATGCTTTTCCCTCGGGAAAAGTCTCGTTTCGTCTGGAAACTTAGTGTACTTGCTCTCTCAAAATGGGGAAAAACTTCTAAACCATTTGTCTTTTGAACTTATATAATATTAAAAATCTTGAAAAAACATTTCTCACGTCACTAGCTTGTCACATCACATCACAACACAAGAAAATTGTTTATAACCTGATAGTTGTATGCCTTCCAATAAAATCTGAAAAATAAAAAAGATCATTTTAACAAAGAATCAGTTCACAAAATCTTTCATTATCAAGGGGCGCGGTAGCGCCTCGATGGCAAGTATAAGGTACGTCAGTACATACG
The DNA here is from genome assembly GCA_018906965.1 of Philotrypesis tridentata. Lineage (NCBI taxonomy): Eukaryota > Metazoa > Arthropoda > Insecta > Hymenoptera > Pteromalidae > Philotrypesis > Philotrypesis tridentata. The sequence continues at coordinate 65,057 of JACCIB010000637.1, forward strand.
CCGCCGTCGGGCGCTATAGCCAGACCCTATATACGTCTCATAGGCCCTGTTGGAGATGTGACATTCGGTTTTCTTCGCATTAAGAGCTTTGTTTCTCACTTATGAGCACTCAAATGAAAGCTTGGAATAAAACTAGCAAAATCACTTCAGGATCATATATTGTGAAATGGCTTCTATCAAAAGATATTATGAAATGAAGGTTCGGGGTCACGAATTCTTCAACGCGAAAATTCTTCTCCCGTGGCGAAAAATGTTCTCCCCGGAAGTACGTCATAGTTCGTGACGTCAGCTCTACGTATACTATTGCTTGCATCTATACAGTTCATCAATTAGTGTACAGAAGAGCAGACGATAGTGTATTCACATTTTTTGATTTTTCAATACAATAACACATATGCACTGTTAAAGAAAAATAAGTATTGTACAAAATAAAGTACCAAAGTGATTTTATTTTCAACATAATATGTAATTTATAAAGCTGGGTTTGATGAAATATTTAAAAACTGACAGATATAATTATGAAAAATTTTCACAAACAAGACTAATAGCCTCAAATTAGATAAGTATTTAGTTGTACTTTTTTTTTTAAATATACAATACATGAAAGATTCATGAACTGATTCTTTGTTAAAATATATCCTTTTATTTTTCAGGTTTTTTTACTATTAGATTATATAAAGAAATAACTATTCTGTGATGTGGCAGCTAGTAAAGTGTTAAGAATTCATCTTTCAAGAAAGTTTACGTTGTTGAAGTGAATATGTAACTTTTTCTATCGTCTCCTGGGTTCACCTTTCAAGCAAGTTTCTACATTCTTGAAGTGGATGTGTAATTTTTTCTATCGTCTCCAGGGAGGTAGACTCTCAGGCTATTCGTCGAAAGGGATCCTGATGAGAAGCTAGTGACAGTGTTGTATTTTCATCATCCAAGAATCAAAGAAAATTTATACAGAATTTCCAGTTTATATAATTTTCTTGTGATGTGACAAGTTGGTTAAGTGTTAGGATTATATTCAATCTTCCACGCAAGAAAGTTTCTACAATTGTGGAAGTGCTTATGAACAATTATTAAATGTTCCTATCGTCTCCTGGGAGATAGACTCTCAGGCTATACATCGAAAGGGATCCTTACAAATAGCTAGTGTGTTTTATTGTCTTGGTTCAAGAATCGAAGAAAGTTTTAACATAGAGAATATTCAGTATAAGGAAAAGATTGTCTTGTATTGTGAGAAGCTAGTGAAGTGTGAAGAATATGCATCGCTCATGCATGAAAGTTTCTAAGTTGTTTAAGTGTATATGAATAATTCATAACTTTTCCTATCGTCTCCTGGGAGGTAGACTCTCAGGCTATTCGTCGAAAGGGATCCTGATGAGAAACTAGTGAAAGTGTTGAATTTTCATCGTCCAAGAATCAAAGAAAATTTATACAGAATTTCCTGTTTATATAATTTTCTTGTGATGTGACAAGTTGGTTGACTGTTACGATTATATTCAATCCTCCACGCAAGAAAGTTTCTACAATTGTGGAAATGCTTATGTTAACTTTTCCTATCGTCTCCTGGGAGATAGACTCTGAGGCTGTACGTCGAAAAGAATTCTTATGAATAGATAGTAAAAGTGTTTTATTTTCTTGGTTCAGAGAATATTCAGTTTATATAAGGAAAAAATTGTCTTGTATTGTGAGAAGCTAGTGAAGTGTCAAGAATATGCATCGCTCATGCATGAGAGTTTCTAAGTTGTTTAAGTGTATATGAATAATTCATAACTTTTCCTATCGTCTCCTGGGAGGTAGACTCTCAGGCTATTCGTGGAAAGGGATCCTGATGAGAAGCTAGTGAAAGTGTTGTATTTTCATCATCCAAGAATCAAAGAAAATTTATACAGAATTTCCAGTTTATATAATTTTCTTGTGATGTGACAAGTTGGTTAAGTGTTAGGATTATATTCAATCTTCCACGCAAGAAAGTTTCTACAATTGTGGAAGTGCTTATGAACAATTATTAAATGTTCCTATCGTCTCCTGGGAGATAGACTCTCAGGCTATACATCGAAAGGGATCCTTACAAATAGCTAGTGTGTTTTATTGTCTTGGTTCAAGAATCGAAGAAAGTTTTAACATAGAGAATATTCAGTATAAGGAAAAAATTGTCTTGTATTGTGAGAAGCTAGTGAAGTGTGAAGAATATGCATCGCTCATGCATGAAAGTTTCTAAGTTGTTTAAGTGTATATGAATAATTCATAACTTTTCCTATCGTCTCCTGGGAGGTAGACTCTCAGGCTATTCGTCGAAAGGGATCCTGATGAGAAACTAGTGAAAGTGTTGAATTTTCATCGTCCAAGAATCAAAGAAAATTTATACAGAATTTCCTGTTTATATAATTTTCTTGTGATGTGACAAGTTGGTTGATTGTTACGATTATATTCAATCCTCCACGCAAGAAAGTTTCTACAATTGTGGAAATGCTTATGTTAACTTTTCCTATCGTCTCCTGGGAGATAGACTCTGAGGCTGTACGTCGAAAAGAATTCTTATGAATAGATAGTAAAAGTTTTTTATTTTCTTGGTTCAGAGAATATTCAGTTTATATAAGGAAAAAATTGTCTTGTATTGTGAGAAGCTAGTGAAGTGTCAAGAATATGCATCGCTCATGCATGAGAGTTTCTAAGTTGTTTAAGTGTATATGAATAATTCATAACTTTTCCTATCGTCTCCTGGGAGGTAGACTCTCAGGCTATTCGTGGAAAGGGATCCTGATGAGAAGCTAGTGAAAGTGTTGTATTTTTATGGTTCAAGAATCAAAGAAAATTTATACAGAATTTCCTGTTTATATAATTTTCTTGTGATGTGACAAGTTGGTTGAGTGTTACGATTATATTCAATCTTCCACGCAAGAAAGTTTCTACAATTGTGGAAGTGTTTATGTTAACTTTTCCTATCGTCTCCTGGGAGATAGACTCTGAGGCTGTACGTCAAAAAGAATTCTTATGAATAGATAGTAAAAGTGTTTTATTTTCTTGGTTCAGAGAATATTCAGTTTATAAAAGGAAAAAATTATTTTCTATTGTGAGAAGCTAGTGAAGTGTCAAGAATATGCATCGCTCATGCATGAAAGTTTCTAAGTTGTTTAAGTATATATGAATAGTTTATAACTTTTCCTATCGTCTCCTGGGAGGTAGACTCTCAGGCTGTTCGTCGAAAGGGATTCTTATGCATAGCTAGAGAAAGTGTTTTATTTTGTTTTTCAATTACCGTCAATATTTCCTAAAAATATTTTAAATTGTTCCAAAGTCTAATTTTGGTACATTTATGCATTTATTAGAGAGAGATGGGAAGATAGTTCCTTCTGCTAGAGCTTAATTTGCTCTGTCTTCAAAAATATTTTTTAAAATTTATTTTTAAATGAAACTAAATAAAAATGATTAATGAGCATGGATGTATTGATTATAATTAATGGTTTATTGACTTTTATATAAGTCAAATATCCTTGAAACTATTACATATGGAGTATATGGCACCCGGGTGCGCTTTTCAAAGTATAAAATCTTGATTAGTTTATTTTAATTATTGTAAATGTTAAAACTAAATGTATACGGATATTCTATAGTATTTTTATAATGTCGTGCAACAAAATTTCTCTGGATTACGCTAATATTTCACTGTTTTACCTACATTTTTTTAACAAGTCATTTTTAATAAACTTGTGCTTTTTAATAAATGAGCTGTTATATTTATTTCTCACAGAGAAACCAAGACCTGTGATATTCTGGGACTTTCACAGGTTCTTTTATAATGAGTTAAGCTATCTTTTCAAATGTTTGTGTCTTCGATATTGATGATCGATCAAGTTGAACACTAGTGTTTAATTAAAAACAAGCTTGTTTTTAAGGCTTAAAAGGTTTATACGTAGAATCACACAGAAGCATTTTGGTCACTCTGAAAATTAAAAATAACTAAGTTTTCGTTAAACATACCAATCAGAGGGATATCATGAGAAATTTGAAGTTTACCATATAGACCAATTTCAAAATAATCATCATATAAGGCATTCAAAATCGAAGAGCTAAAAATTGGTCTAGACGATTAACTTTAAATTTCATATGCTATCCCTCTGATTGATTTGCTCAATTCAAAAATAGTTATTTTTAATTTTCAGAATGCCAGAGTTCAGGCAGTTTCCAGAATGTGGGTTGAGCGTCTCTTTTCCTAAAAGGTAAAAAGATCATACAAGTTTTCAAGCCCACTACTTAGAGGGATAGTATAAGAATTTTGAAGATGGTATAGTTTAGCAGTATTGAGATAATCAGAGATTAGAAATTTCAAAATTCAATAATTCAAAACTGCTGAGCCGTATCAACTGGAAAATTTTTAGATTATCCCTCTAAGTGACTGGCTTGACAATTTATATTATCTATATACATTCAACAGATCATAACGGAATGGAATTTTTTTGCCATGCCTGGTTAGGTCACTCTAGTGTATATATTGTAGTTCATAAATAAACACTACGTTAGTAGCTGATTGCTTTAAATACATCTTACCTTAAAAGCTATAAATTTAGAATATATTTAATAAACTATAACTTGTTTGCTAAATGACTCAATTCAATTTAGAATAGAACTCAATAGAACTCAATAGAACTCAATTTAGAATATATTTAATAAACTATAACTTGTTTGCTAAATGACACTATTCAATATTGACACTAAATTTATGATGTCAACCGTGTAAGTATTTATGTGAAAGTCATACAGGGGATACCACAACTTTACTGACACTATTTTTTACAGGTTTTCATAAAGTTTGAATTCGATTACAGTTTTCTAAACGTTTACCGAATTAGGTGGGTTGCATTAAAAATGATAATACATCTATCATAAAGAATCATAGGGATATTGGAAATTAACTTACATATACTTCTTTTTATTCTAAATATTATTTTCATTATTCCATAATATAGATTGAACAATTGTAAAGGATACGATATAAACTTGTATAAATATTAAAATGCTATATCACTCATGGTCTGCATGACAATAGTATACGTAACGTACAAATGCTTTCGAGAAAGCAGTTATCAGTTAATTAATTAGCAATAATTTTAGACGTACAGATTTCTTTGATGTATATTTGCGAAACAAATCATTATGGAACTTAACATAAAATTTAGTGTCAATAAAGGAAAAAAACGCGCTATTCTATTTACCTGGAGGATGGTGTGAAAAAGATAGATTTCTTGGTAAATAATAATGATCTAAAAAAACTATTTACTCTACAGATAGTGTCTAAAAAATAATTATTATTATTATTACAATAATCCATGAGCAAATGTACATTAATATTTTAAATTTATTACTTATTTAGTTGATGTTAACTATTCTTTGTAATTTACATATTACATACCTTTTAAAAGTAGTGAAATCTCTCCCCCCCCCCCCCAAACAAACCTTTTCAAGGTAAAAGGCTGGCAAGTATAAGGTCGTTTCTTCATGTAAAAATTAAAGATTAATTTTACAACTCTTGATAACCTTAATGTAAAAAAAACTCTTAATAACACTTATGCAGACAAAACCAAACTTTTATTAACATTCATACAGACAAAATAAAAATTCTTAGAGCTTACTCTAAAATTCAACTTTAATTTTCAAACTTCGAAAACTCTTATGTAGTCGAAATTATAAATGCTGTATTCTATACAGTTATTTAATTATGGAAATTAAAGATCTTGATAACACTTATATAGACAAAATACTAGTCGCTTTACTGCATACTCTTAAGACGTGTTGATATTATAATCGTCAGATCAACAAATAATATATCTTCTTTCCTCTTGTGAATAAGTGATCGAACACAAATACTGGAAGAATATGTGATACTTATAGATCAAGTTGGAAAACAAATAATTATGTTAGGATGAATGTCTTGTTTTACCTCTGCAATGAGTTAATCACAATCACTCAAATCATGATGCTTATACATTAAGCTAAAAAATCCGAAACTCTCATGTATGAAAATATGAACGTGTAACCATCTTCGCGTTAAGGGTCTGTTGGACAGATTACCGCCATTTCTTTAGTGTCACTTCTCCTTCGATTATCTATACCTTCGATTTGACATAAATTCTCATTTTAATTTTAAGAAAAGAAAGTTATGATATCAATAAATAAATTGGCAAGTTTTTTGCTATAAAAAATAATTGTTTTCAAATAAATAAATAACCGATTAAATTGAGGAAGGATTATAAATATATGTGTTCATATAAACACTCAATCCAATTGCAGCATGTGAAAAGGTGGATAGCCTGTGAAAAGGTACAGTCGGGTACAATTAAAACTTTGAATAATTGCGACTGCTGCCACGTTCTGTACATGTAATAGAATGGTATGATGTTCTTACATGACATTATCACATGACAAATGTGCCCATAATATGTAGTAATATCATGTTTGTCTAAATTATTATGTAATTTAACAAGATTGTTCCGCATCATGAAAACTTTTTCATTTATTTATGGAAGCTGAGAGCGAATGTACAATCTACTCTACTTAGTAATTCAGTAAATGTATTGCTATCCTTATTTCATTCAAAATCTATGTCCAGGACGATTATATACAATTATATATGAGATTTAAATTCTGTTGATTTACATACATTTAAAAAAAAACAGGAACAAATTCTATCATGTAGAACGCAATTTTTTGACGGAAAAACTTGCCGCCCCGTCCTATCATAGATAATCGATGAACCACTAAATGTCAGTGTAATTATCAATATCATAAAATTTTTAATATAGTTAATTTATCGTCCTATTATCCTATAATGCGTAATACTCAAATCATTATATTAAACTGTGAGACCAATGGCCTCAAATAATAAAAAACAATGGAATTTTTTAATTAAGTAAAGATTTTAATTAAGTAAAGATTTGAAACTAAAAGCTGTAAACTACATAAATATTAATTTAAAACTTTTAAACTTGATTTATTTTCCAACTAGAGTCATAGAAATTTATTTTATAACATTTTTTTAATATGTAATAATAGTTACAATTATTTTTAATCAACTTCCTGCAATCTTCCGATAATACTAACAGAGGTTTGTAAAACATATACATACAAATAACCAAAAATGAGCTTAGAATGATTGCAAGATTAAGTTTGAATTCTTCAACAATTCGTCAAGGACAGTAATAAATACATATAGAATGAAAAATCGATTCAGAGATTTTTTAACGGTGTTTCATTAACAAGTTAATTTGGTTAACCTTGCATAATTTAAAGATGGTATACATCGTTATCTATGATAGGACGGGGCGGCAAGTTTTTCCGTCAAAAAATTGCGTTCTACATGATAGAATTTGTTCCTGTTTTTTTTTTAAATGTATGTAAATCAACAGAATTTAAATCTCATATATAATTGTATATAATCGTCCTGGACATAGATTTTGAATGAAATAAGGATAGCAATACATTTACTGAATTACTAAGTAGAGTAGATTGTACATTCGCTCTCAGCTTCCATAAATAAATGAAAAAGTTTTCATGATGCGGAACAATCTTGTTAAATTACATAATAATTTAGACAAACATGATATTACTACATATTATGGGCACATTTGTCATGTGATAATGTCATGTAAGAACATCATACCATTCTATTACATGTACAGAACGTGGCAGCAGTCCCAATTATTCAAAGTTTTAATTGTACCCGACTGTACCTTTTCACAGGCTATCCACCTTTTCACATGCTGCAATTGGATTGAGTGTTTATATGAACACATATATTTATAATCCTTCCTCAATTTAATCGGTTATTTATTTATTTGAAAACAATTATTTTTTATAGCAAAAAACTTGCCAATTTATTTATTGATATCATAACTTTCTTTTCTTAAAATTAAAATGAGAATTTATGTCAAATCGAAGGTATAGATAATCGAAGGAGAAGTGACACTAAAGAAATGGCGGTAATCTGTCCAACAGACCCTTAACGCGAAGATGGTTACACGTTCATATTTTCATACATATTATGTACGATTTATAAAAAAATAAAACTAAATGCTTATCTGTTTAATAATGACTCTATCGCTCGATGATGGAATAGTGTAGAATAAAAATTGATGCGTCTCTTCGAGCCAAGTTGTTTATTTTAAAAAATGCCAAACGTTTCGGGATATTTTTATCCCCTCTTCAGTGGCTGTATAAACGTTAAGTTACAAGGTTTTATTACAATAATAATATTAAAAATAAGTGAAATTGAAAATTGTAAATTTTGACATAGTTACCTAATTTGCAAAACAACTTTCGTGTTTTTACATTATTAGGAACGGACCAGAAAAAGGATAAATCGCATATGGCGCTATAAATATAAATTTAAAAATTTAAACCAAAGTTTACAAAGAACTATTACAAAATTTTTTTAATTATAACTTACGGCCTAGGACTCGAGAATTTTGTTAAACAGAACGATTCACCGGTGCCAAGGTGGTAATGCGGCACCGGTCGAGGCAGGACATCAACTAATGTCTCGACAAAAATCGGGCAATATATATTGCGCAATACATACAATAGATGCTGTACCAATACTTAGAAATGTTATATAAATTACAATGCAAACCGCATCAGCGACGGATACCTCGAGCTTCATCCATATACCAAGAACGAATAACACATTGGAGGTGGCACGCAGTATTCGAGCAGCAGAGCGGGGGGCCCGCGCCGCATCGCAAGAAACGCTCCTACCATGACTGTATGACTGTGTAGTATACAGTATGGACGGAGCGTTGCCACGGCAACCCGGTCTCCCCGACCTCCCACTGGGCTGTTCCGCTCCGGCTCGCCAGCCAATCACTATTGAACATGTGTTGGCTGAGTTGAAGAGAGCGCGAGGCGGTATGCCACCTCTCACTGCATGCTAAGATCCTGATACAGTCCGCTCGCCACCGAGCCTCCGCAATCACATTATTTACAATTAAATTGTATAGGTAATATTATTACTGGGAATTTATGCTTTAGGTCATATATTTTTTAATTAAAATCTTTGATCATCTACTATCTTAATATATATGTTGCCCCATGATATCGTGTATACAAGAAAAAATTGTGCGATTATTATGATAGAATAATTAGCTGTTACAATATAAATGAATTACATAAACATAAAAATCTGAAAAATAAAAGTTAATTTAAACACAGAATAAGTTTATGAAATTGTATATATTCATTGGATGACTTTTGAAATAATCAAAGATTAAAGCTTTCAAAATTTAAAAACTTAAAGCTCGTCCAATGGATAAACCTGAAAGTTGTCATGGAATCTCTGTGACTAATTTACTTACTGAAAATTTAGTTCTTTTCAATTTCCAGAGAGCACAAAGGACAACCAGCTTCCAGAATGTGGATTAGCGATACTTTCTTTCAAGGGAATTATACCTTCTGCTATCTAAATGGAAAAAGAACATATAAGTTGTTAAGCCCATCTCTTAAAAGGATACTATGAAAAATTTTAAGTTGACACCATTGACTAGTTTTGAATATTCTAATTTTAATACTTTTAAATGTTGATATTTTAAAACTGGTTAATGGCAACAATTTAAAATTTATCATGGTATCTTTTCGACAAATGGGCTTGACAACTCATATACTCTTTTTACCTTCTAGATAGCAAAAGGTATACTTCCTTTGAAAAAAGGCACGCTAATTCATATTTTGAAAGCTGATTGTACTTCTTTCTCTCTTACAATTGAAAAGAACTAATTTTTCAGTTAGTAAATTAGTCAAAGGAATTCTATAACAACTTTCATGTCTATTGGTTGGACGAACTTGGAGTTTTCAAATTTTGAAAGCTTTAATCTGATTATTTTAAGTGCCTAATCTTAATAATCATTAAACATTGTCCTATAGATAGTACGAACATTTGTGATTCTTATATTTTTTAATTTTTAATTTTGTAATTTTATAATACGTAACCATAATAAATTTTATGACAGAAACACTTTTTAAACTTGAAATTTGATTACACTGGATAAAAGTTGTTAAAGTTCATATATTTAGTGATCCATTACTAAATGGATACGTTTACTGTTCTTGTCCATTAAGTTCTTCCAGCATTTTTTATAAATAATTTATTAATATGTAATCATAATAAATATTGCTGATTTAAACGTGATAAATGTTCCAGCTATGTCTAGTTTATTATAAATTGCATGAAATACATGCAATTAACCTTGTCTACGAACTTATAATTTTGACTTTCATATAAATACTTACACTGTTGACTTCATGCCGTTAGTGTCTAAATTTTCAGGTAGGTAACAATATGAAAACTAGAACTATAAGTTCTTAGATAAAGTTAATTGCATGTATTGTTTTAACATGCTAAAACAAACTTGTGTGCCAAATTTCAGCCCTCTAGCTGTGATAGATATTAAGTGAGTGCGAAGAATATAATTGAAATAAGTAATCATCCACTAGTTACGATAGCTATATTTTGAATATTTCGGTCTTCGCCTGATTTAAAATCTGTTATAGCTAGAAGGCTGAAATTTGGTATAAAAGCTTGTTATAACATGCTAAAACAATACGTGCAATTAACTGTATCTAAAAACTGATAATTTTCATTTTCATATTGATACTTATAATTATACATTTCAGTATAGACAGTTAAACTAAAACTACCAATGCAATTTCTTTTTCATTTTTTAAGCAGGCATTTGTCTAACGAATAAACATTTTAAAGTTATGAGGCATTCAAAATTAATTAATCCCTATGATTAATTGAACCAAACACGTTACCTTAATAATGATCAAATCTTGTGGCGCAGGTAGCATAATCTTTGAATCAAAATAAGAACACGCTTACTCTGAACCAGTTATTATTCTAAACTTACTAATAAATTTTCCTTTGATAAAAATACTTTTCACTTCACCAGCTTGTCACAGGAATTCCAATCGTATATAACCTGACAGTTGCGTAACCTCCCAATAGAAATAGGAAAACATCAACTGCAAATTCTGTAAAAACTTTCTTCGATACTTAAATGATGAAAATAAAACACTTTCACTTGCTTGTCACATGGAAAAATAGAAACTTTCCTGCATGAAAAATCATTAAAACTTTACACTTCACTAGCTTGTCATCACAAGGAAATTCTTTCCTTGTATCCTGATAGTTGTATATGCCTTCCAATCTAATAAAACCTGAAAAATAAAAGAGAACATTTTAACAAAGAATCAGTTCACAAATCCTTTATTTGTATTGTATATTTATATAAATCAAAATAAAACTAAATACTTATCTAATTATAAACTATTAGTTTATGATTGCTTTTCGATTGTGTACAAAAGAATTTAACACTGTTTTAAAATATATATTTAGGTTAAATATATTTAACACTGATTTATAATTGTTAACAAACGCGCCCCTTGATAACATTTCTTGCTTATGTATTATCTATACTTTAGCACTGTATTATATTGTAATCGTCGTCTGCACCACATATCTGTACACAAGTATAATATATCTATAGCGCTGACGTCACACATGATGACGTATGGTGGAAAACAATTTATCAGGGAGAAGAATTTTTTTGACGAGCATTCATGAGCCGGAACTTTCACTTCAGAATAATATTTAATAGAAGCCATTTCACAAAATATGACCCGGATGTGATTTTATTAGTTTCGTCTCAAGCTTTCGTTTGAGTATTTCTATGTGACAAATAATGCTGTCAAAGTGAAGAAAACCGTAAGTCAAGTTTCGAACAATGCCTATGAGATGTATAATAGGGTCTGGCTAGCGCCCGACGGCGGCGTGCGTACTGAACGTACCTTATACTTTCTATCGTGGCGCTACCGCGCCCCTTGATAAAAATCTGAAAAAATAAAACATAACATTTAAACACAAAATAAATTTAAGAACGTGTACATATTCATTGGACGACTTTTGAAATAATCAAAGATTAAATCTTTCAAAATTTCAAAACTCAAAGCTCGTCCAATGGATAAACCTGGAAGTTGTCATGGAATCTCTGTGACTAATTTACTTACTGAAAATTTAGTTCTTTTCAATTTCCAGAGAGTAGAAAGGACAACCAGCTTCGAGAATGTAGATGAGCGTGACTTTTTTTCAAGCGAAGTATTGTGCTATTTAAAAGAAAAAAAGAACATATAAGTTATTAAGCCCATCACTCAAACAGATAGTATGAACAATTTTAAGTTGACACCATTGACTAGTTTTGAATATTATAATTTTGAAACTTTTAAATGTTGATATTTTAAAACTAGTCAATGGTATCAATTTAATATTTATCATAGTATCCTTTGGACTGATGGGCTTCACAACTCATTAGCTATTTTTATCTTCTAGATAGCAAAACATACAGTTCCCTTGAAAAGAAGGCAAACAGATCCATGATCTGGAAGCTGGTTGTACTTCTTTCTCTCTGGCAATTGAACAGAACTAATTTTTCATTTAGAAAATTAATCACAGGGATTCCATAACAACTGTCATATTTATTGGTTGCACCTACTTTGACTTTTTAAATTTTGAATAATAAATGTTGCTACAGAAATACTCTTTAAACATAAAATTTGGTTACACTGGATAAAAGTTGTTAAAGTTCATATATTTAGTGTTCCATCATTAAATAGATACAATTATTATTCTTGTCAATTGAGTTATTCCGGCATTTCTTATAAATGATTCTCGATTCAAAATATTTTTCCACTTCAATAATTTCATTCCGTAAGTATAATGTTTATTATTCTTGTCAATTGAGTTCTTCCGGCATGTCTCATAAATAATTTATGAATACGTAACCATAATAAATGTTACGTCAGAAACACTTTTTAATTATGAAATTTCATTACACAAGATAAGATTTGTTAAAGTTCACGTGTTTAGTGATCCATTATTAAACGGATACATTTATTATTCTTGTCAATTGAGTTCTTCCGGCATTTCTTATAAATGATTCTTGATTCAAAATATATTTCCACTTCACTAATTTCATTCCATAAGTATAATGTTTATTATTCTTGTCAATTGAGTCCTTCCGGCATGTCTCATAAATAATTTATGAATACGTAACCATAATAAATGTTACGTCAGAAACACTTTTTATTCGACGACTGGATCAAAGTTGAGAAGAATTTCAAGAAACATTTGAAATTTCATGGTTAGCGATTTAACCAATAGTTTTACAAGTTTAATATCTCAAATTAAAGCTCTTTTACTCTCTTTCTAGTTAATCAGAATCAAAATTTTCTTATGTCATGAACTATATATATGTTTCTCAAGTTGATCGTTTCTTACTGATTTTGAGAAGCATATATATAGCCTATCGCATGAAAAACTTCAACTTAAGATTAATTAGTAAAAAGTAGAACATATGAGCTATAATTTAAGCTATTAATCTTTGAAATCGGTCCATTGGATCGGAAAGTATGAGGTTTTGAAAACAGGCAAATTTTACTTATTTACATGAAATTACTCGATTTTGGCCGAAACAGAGATTTTTTCTTTTTTCAAACGCTTTAAACTTTTGATCCAGTTATGCGTTTTCAATGTTTAATAGCTGAAATTAAAGCTATTTTCTTCTACTTTTTTGTTAGTCCAAATTTTTTTTATAAAATATAGTGTGCTATATACATGCTTTCAAAAAATGATCTACTTGAGAAGCATATATATAGCTCACTACATTAAAAATTTTGAATTTAGACTTATTTTCAGAAAAGTACAAGATAAGAGCTTTAAGAGCTTTTTTTTAAGAAAAAAGCGTACATATCTTTTGATAAGTGCATCCGATCTACACAATTTTATATGCAAATGAAAGCTCTTCTTTTAGTGCACTTTAAATCTGTGTATTTGAAAAAAATCAAAAAAATTATGACACTGTAGATAATGCCCGTTTTCTAATGTTTGGAGCAAAAATCGCGATCATTTTTTTTTTCATTTTTTCGCCTGTAGCTCTTTGTTGGCATAGGGGGTTTTGACTAAGCACACATCGGTTTATTGTTTGAAATGAACTACCGAACAAAACTAGCATGATCGGATAGGTATGCCCTCAAAAATAAAAAAGTGCGATTTTTGGACCGACTTGTGTGCCACTTTCTGGTGAATTTCCACATAAATACTCTATAGAACATTACATACTAATCACTGTATAGATTTGTGCTATACATCTTCTCTTCCAGCAAGAAAATTGATAGATTTTCTTACGTACAACAAATTTTATGCATATATCATGCAAAAAGTTGTAGATAAATAGCAATATATCTCTATAGATTTATTTCAATTATATCTGCATGAATATGAGATTTATTCCAAACCGTAAAAGCTGCATTTTTTTGCATGTAGTCCGATGATTTACTTTCAATTTTCATTAGGGAATTCTATATGGCGACGGATTCTTTATAAAAATAATCTGTAGGCTTGATTGTAAATAAATCTACAGGTATGTTTGCAGGGAATAAAAACTTTCTAGATATGTGTTAGTATCTACAGAAATTTATACATGATGAATTGTATGAATTCGTATGAATATGAACATTCGTATCAGTTTACTCTGCAAAGATTTATACAGGTATTTGTGCGGAAGGTAACATCTCTGTAGAGCATCCAATTTTTTTCAGAGATATGCACAATTTATCTGCAGATTTCCCTACAGAGATTTTGTCAACACTGTCACATGAGATCAATAGAGTTATTTTAAATATATCTGCTTGAGTATATGATTTATTCCAAATCGAAAAGTCTGCATTTTTGTGTATATAAGCAGATTGTTTACTTGCAACTTTCTATAGGGAATCCTGTATGGGCAACCGATCCTTTACAAAAATTGTTTATACTGTTACGAAAATAATGTACAAATATTTATGCAGAAATTTGCAGAATTCTCTACAGAGCTTTACAGAACAATCTCCAGGGTTCCTTGGAGGAGGTCCAAGTTCTCTGCAAAGGAACAATTTCAATGCTTCTGCAGTAGTTTGTGTCGAATTTTCAGTAGAGCTTACTGCACAAATTACTTCAGAGATTTTTGCGATGTAATTGCTTCTGTGAAGAATTCGAACCTCCTACAGAGAACTCTGCAGATTGCTCTGCAGATCCCTGCAGAGAATTCTGCAGAGATCTTTGCATAAATATTTGCACATTGTTTTGATAAGGGTACACTTGTTTGTAAAGAAATCTACTGATATATTTGCAGGGAATCAACATTCTCTGTACATGTACTAGTATCTACAGAAATTTATACAGTCCATTATAAACTTTCTTATCAGTTTAATCTGCTGTCATTTCTACAGGTATTTATGTGGAGGACACCATTTCTGAAGAGCATCGAAAGACAGAGAATTTTGCAAAACTGTCTAATGAGATCTATAGGTTTATTTTAATTATTTCTGCATAAATAAATCATTAATTCCAAATAAAAAGATGAATATTTTTGTGCATGCAGGCCGATTGTTTACTTCCAAATTTCTATAGGGAATTTTGTAGGGGCGACCGATCCTTTACAATAGTCTATAGACTTACTTGTAAATAAATCTACAGACATTATTGCAGCGAATCAAAACTCTCTGTACATGTAATAGTATCTACAGAAATGTATACAGACCATTATAAACTTTCGTATTATTTTACTCTGCAGAGATCTCTGCAGATTTGCTTGGAAAATATCATCTCTGTGGAGCATCCAGTTTTTTTCAGAGATATACGCAAATTTATCTGCATATATTTCTACAGAGAGTTTTGCAAAGCCGTCACATGGGATAACTTCATTATTTTTCTGTAGGAAAACCTGCAAATTTCAGCCGAAAGTATATTCACACATTCCCCTGGTGGAATAAGTCGCTGGGGAAGCTGCGTAAGGGCGTAACAAGGCTCCGTAATAGATCTAAACTAACTAGGGCGGAGGCGGATATGCAGAGGTTTAGGGAAGCGCGCAGGAACTATAAGAGGGCCATTGAGGAGGCCAGGACTATGGGGTGGAGGAGGGCCTGCAGCGGGTGGTCAGAACTTAGGGATACGGCCAGACTGTGCAGGGTACTCCAACACCCCAAGGGAAACCTGGCTGACACAATAAGCGTAGGGGCGGACTGGGCGAGGGGTGCAGAAGAAGCTCTCTCTGAGCTACTTAGGAAGCACTTCCCGGACTACCGAGAATGGGAGAAGGAGGAAAGTATTGGACATAGGCCAAGGGTAGGTGACTGGCGTATAGCCAGGAAGATCACCGGCAGGGAAAGGATAAAATGGGCCCTAGACTCCTTCGAGCCCTACAAGGCGGCAGGACTGGACGGAGTCTTCCCAGCTCTTTTACAGCAGGGGGAGACAATGATCGGGACTGCCTTGGAGAAGCTATTCAGGACCTGTCTGGCTTTTGGGTACACGCCTAAGAAAGTGAGGAGGGCGAAGGTGGTGTTCATCCCTAAACAGGGGAGGGTGCAACACTCAGCTGCAGGCGATTATAGACCGATCAGCTTGACAACGTTTCTGTTGAAAGCGCTGGAAAGGCTGGTAGATAGGTACATCAAGGAAGAAAACCTGGCGACGACACCCCTACATAGTGAGCAGCACGCGTACCAGGCAGGAAATCGGTAGACACGGCACTAGCAGAGGCCGTCTATCGAATAGAAAAGGGTATGGAAAGGAAGGGTTTTGTGCTAGCGGCCTTCCTGGATGTGGAAGGGGCATTCAACCACACAACCAGGGAAGCCATAGCGGAGGGATTGGAAAGGCACGGCGTCCCCCGGACGGTGCATAACTGGATCTGGGGCATGCTAAGTAGTAGGGTCATTGAAGCGCATTGGGGCGCGAACACCAGGAGGTGCAGGGTGGGGAGAGGCTACCCTCAAGGGGGAGTGCTCTCTCCCACCCTGTGGTGTCTGGTGGTCAACGGGCTGCTAAGGAAGTTGGAGGATGCGGGCATATATGCACAAGCGTACGCTGATGACATCCTGATCTTAGTTAGGGGTGATGATGTGGACGTGGTGGCGGGAGTCATGCAGTACGCATTGAGCCTCGTGGAGGAGTGGTGTAAAACGGTGAGGTTAAGTGTGAACTCCAGGAAGGTGGAAGTCATGCTGTGTACAACGAGATACAAGGCCAAGGCGGTAGAGGGGCTTGCCTTGAATGGCATTCCACTGAGAGAGGTGATGAGGTGCAGGCAGTCACTAGAGGAGCTGGCGAGAGAGAAAGAGATTAGGCTAGTCTGGGTGTCGGGGCACTCGGGCATCATCGGCAATGAAAAAGCAGACCGACTGGCGGGCAGGGGCTCCAGCCTGGTAAGGGCTAAACCCTGCAGGGTGGCGGTACCTGCCTGCGTGGTCGACGGATAAATCGCTGGCTCCAGAAGGAGCTGCTTAGGAAGTGGAGGGAAGCATCCGGAATCAGGCAGGCAAAACGTCTGCTGGGTGACGACCCACCTAAAGAGTGGCTAAGACTGGACTTAGGGTGATGGTAGGATTTTTGACGGGTCATTGGCGGGTGGGTTACCACCTGACGAAGATAGGGTTAAGACAGGTTGCAGGTTGCAGGTGGTGTGGATCGAAGAAGGAGACCACATTGCACCTCATGTGTAGGTGCCCGGCGTTCGTCGGTACGAGGCTCAGGGCGTGGGGGGTACCCTTCGCGGACCCAATGTTTATGAGATCGCTGGAGCTCCACTCGGTGCTTAGCATGATGAGGAGCATAGATAGTAGACTGGGTTAGGTTAAGAGGGGCGTCCTAAGGGATGTTTGACAGTAAATGATGAAGGTACAGGAGGAACGGCATAATGGGCTTGACCTAAGTGCCAGAACCGGCACGTCCCCGGGCAGGGGCCGCCGGTATCACCTCCGGGAACTTACTGATACTGATATTCACACATTACTATAAACAACAATTCGAATAAATCTATAGTTTTTCTTTGAGGCTAAATATTATGCTTAGATACCTTCATAAAGTTTTGCATAAAAGAATGTGCATAACTCTAAAGTTTGTTGCAGATATTTATGTATAGATTTCTGTATAAATTTCAACATGAAACAATTAACTATAGAATTTTTTTTTTCATTCATTTGTAGAAAGCATATTCATTACTTTTACAGCAGTCAACTATCTCTGCACAGAGTCTGTTACAGGGACTCTTTATACATAACTATAGAATGTTTGTACATAATTTTCTATACATTATTATACAAAGATACTTTACGAAATAATATACAATAATCAGATCTTGTATTCCATATATACATACACAATTCCGTACAGGTTATTCTATAGATTCTTCTATAGAGTAATGCACACAGATACTTATACAATTTCCTGCACAATCCTCTGTGTATTTCCCTATATAATCTTCTGCAGATTTTTTTCATAAGGGTTTCGGCTGGAAATAATAATGGGGCTTATATTATAAACGCCTATAAATATCAGGGTATAGCAAGGATTAATAATATGTCGTAAATGGACTTTAGGTCACCGAGGCGTTAGTACCACTTCGACGTCGCCACCGTTGGTGTGGACGGCAGCTAAAGCTGGAGCGCCGTTGATCTTTTTAAACTCGCCTTCGTGGCTTTTCTACGCCACTTGATACAGAATTTGTTCAAGCTAGATTCTCCAGAGCGATAGAAAAATTAAATTTTAAAATAGATGCTGTTAAATAAAGATATACTTTCTTACCTTTATTGGATAATTATTACACTCTGGTGCAGTAATTGTAATCAGAGGATTTTCATTTCCATTTAGAGTATCACATAACTTATCCATACGTAAGTATATGTAATTAGGATTTACTCTGTTGAGCCACTTGTACATATCTGCCATTAGATGAGTGTAGGTATAAGGATAATGATAAGCAATATAGCAAATATCTCTCAAGTGCGGAAAAGTAATAGTAAAGGATGTTGTATAATAATTTTTTGTCTGCCCTTTCATGCAGTAATTGTTTTGATAATAGCATATATTCTGGCCACCTCTGATCCAACCCACACGTCCTTCTATAGCCTCTATTATACTGAATATGACGGGTTTCATTCCAAAATTAAACTGAGAATTTATTTTTTTACAGTTGACAATGTTAAATGTATATTTATAGTCGATTTCCATATTTGAAACTTCAAAATAAAACCATTGATGCTGCGCATTACTATTAACATCCGGTGTCAAAATGAGTTCATATTCTCTTAATCCAACCTTAAATAAAATATGATTACCTTTACCATTTTAAACCATCAAAGTTTTTCTAATATTAAATAAAATATATAGATTTTCTGCTATACACTTGAAATATCATATTTAGCAAATATAAAGAGTTATGATCTTTTTCGATTTCTTCTGTATTATAAAGAAATAAAATTATTTGTCTCTAGATAATGTAGCAAAAATTCTAAAAACTTACTCTACCTATACGGATATTTCATTATGTAAATTAAAGTTAATATTCGAACACTCGATAATGCATATGTGGTCGAAATTCGCAGTGCTTTATTCTTATTAAAGACAAACTTTCAATAACAATTATGTAGACAATATTCTAGCAGCTTTATGGTATACGGTTATTAATTTTTTCCTTACTAAAGGTTGATAAGAATAGTGATTATAGTGCAGTACATAAAAGGGTATGTATAATCATTTCAACAAATAATTATGTTAGGATGCACCATATGTACCTCGTAGTACAATGTAAAAATCTCCGCCAGTTAAAATCTATCATAGCTAAGAGGATCATAGCTATCATATCATCATATCATAGCTAAGATCCAAATTAAATGAATTAATATGAAATCAGTTGGATATTATATTTGAAAATCTTGAAACAGATTTATTTGCAAAATTTCAGCCTGTTAGCTTTGATAGATTTTCAGTGAGAGCGGACACAAGATTTTGGCTTAGCATTAATACGATACCAAAATCTTGTGTCCGCTCTCACTGAAAATCTATTATAACTAAGAGGCTGAAATTTGGCCTGTAAATCTGTTTCAAGGTTTCGAAATATAATATCCAATTGATTTTATATTAATGCATTTAATTTGGATTTTTATATTTAACAGCTAGCTATACATTTCTGGCTTCGGGGTCAAAATTTGTAGCTAGTAGTTAAATATGAGAATCCAAATTAAATGAATTAATATGAAATCAGTTGGATATTATATTTGAAAATCTTGAAACAGATTTATTTGCAAGATTTTGGTATCGTATTAATGCTAAGCCAAAATCTTGTGTCCGCTCTCACTGAAAATCTATCATAGCTAAGAGGCTGAAATTTGGCCTGTAAATCTGTTTCAAGGTTTCGAAATATAACATCCAATTAATTTCATATTAATGCATTTAATTTGGATTTTCATATTTAACAACTAGCTACACATTTTGATCCGAAAGCCAGAAATTTCATAATCACAGTTTCAACACAATAACCCGGTTGAAAATAAACACATGCTTTTGTTATATAATGTTATCATATAAATTTATCATGTGATTATAGGGTTTCAATTCATCATTTACTAAAATCATGTGATAAGAGTATATGATAAAAACATGATAGGATGATAAATAACAATTATATATTAGTTATATTAAAATAAAGGACGTTAAATAAAATTTAAGTACGAAATTATATCAAAGGAACTTTATTTTTGTTAATTGATAACATAGAAAAACTTTTAGCATATAGTACATACTTTGAACTTAAGATCTTATATATAGTAACTTTATACTTGTGACAATGAATAACAAATCAAAAATATTAATTTTTAAATCATTGATTTCCAAAAGCTATGAAGCATTCGTAGCATTCATAGCTGAAACTAAAACATTATATAAACGTAATAATCACAAATCAAAAATATTAATTTTTAAATCATTGATTTCCAAAAGCTATGAAGCATTCCTAGCATTCATAGCTGAAACCAAAACATTATATAAACGTAATAATCTCGGTAATTTAACTTTGAAATAAAAATGAATAACATTTTTAATATAAAAAGTATAAAAATAAAAATATGGTACTGAATCAGTACTTTAACCACTTTTTTGTTTTGTTTTAACTATTCAGAACCTACGTCTGAAGTTGAACCATCATTAGATTCTGATTGTGAATCTGATCGCGAATCTGATTCAGAATCTGAGTTAGAATTTGAAGACGAAGCTTTTTCTCGCTGCTTTTGCATTAAATAATTTATATACGTCCCTAAATCGAGTTTCCATTTATTTTTAAACTTGTCGCGATCACATTTATTATAAAATGTATTGTTTAGAAAAGAGAAATACAATTCTGAAACAGAAAAATAATGTTACTTAAAAATATTAATATACAATAATCAAGGTCAAAGAATGAAGAATAGACTTACTTCTCACAGCAGCTTTTTTTGTTGGCGTTAGAGGCTTTCTTGGTGATCGGTTTGGAATGCTTGCAGTACATTTTTTTACGTTAATAGCCCTATTAGCCAAGTTATATGCTCCCCATACTGCTCTGGCTAATTTCCTTAAAAACGTTGTAGGAGTTTTTTCCTTTTTAATAACCTTCCATGCAGAAGCCAAGATAGATGTACCATATCGCAAGTGTACCATTCGAACCTAAAACCGTTAAGAAATTAAATAAATTAATAAAATAATTAATAGTATTAGTAGTTAGTAGTAATTATTAGTTAGTAATAATTAATAGTAATAGCAGGTACTATTAATGGTAATAGCAGTTAGTATTAATAGTAATAGTAGTTAAGTATTAATAGCAATAGTAGTTAGTATTAATAGTTAATTAGGTAAATGGTAGAAATTAAACATTTTATTGAAACTTACAATTCCATCATCTGTTTTTTTATCCCACAACTCCATGTCTTTCATGTAATTGTCTTGAAAATTATCAGAATCATATTCCGAGTCGCTTGGTCGCCCCCTTCCTTTCTTTTTTTTAGCCTTTTTCTTTGCAGTGTTGCTTTCTCGCGTACCTTTTTTTCAATTCTTTACATATCATCTTTACTCTTCTTAGAATGTTTCTTATGAATTTTTTTACTTTTCTTTTTCGTTTGTATTGGGTCTCTTTTGTATTGCTCGGGTGGACTATCTAAATCCTTCGAACAACCAGCAGGTGCTTCAAAGTTTGTTGGATACTGAGAAAAAGTTTTAGTTGAAGAAGGGCGAAGTTGTACATTTGAAATAGTAGATCTTAAGCTATCTGGATCTTTCGATAATGGTTGATGTATATAATCAGTATATACATTATCCATAGGTTCTGTAGTTTCTTTTCTAAAAGATGTATTAGCATCTGAAAGATAATAAATAAGGATTAGTAAGGATTAATAAAATTATTCCATAGACAATAAGGATTAGTAAGGCTTAGTAGTTCTCCATTATTTATTTTTCACAATTCTTTAATACTTACCTTATTATTGAAATTCAAGCTTCAAATGAGAGAAATGACAAATTAAGCCTTATGGAGGGAACATTTTTTGTTTATATGAGTTATTCGATGAAACTAGCCATCGAATAGTGGTTTTGGCACTTTAAAAATGAGAAGATGTGTGGAATATTATGAATTTAAAGTTTGAATTTCAAAAATAAGGTAAGTTAAAAATTAGTGGAGATTAATCTATTGAACACTTACCATTGCAACTATGTTCATAATTATCTATTGTTGCTTCAATTCCACCCTTGTCTGCAAATTTTTTTTTTTTGGCATCCTGATGAATCTCCTCATCTACATGAATTGTAAAAAAAGTACATGTTTTATTAATAAACATTCAGATTATCTATATAAACAATTAACTAAAAAATTACCTTGAGTAAAGAGAATTCTTTTGACTGGAGTCGAGCCCGAAGAAGTATCTTTCACCATTTCAGATATTTTTATTTTAAGCTTCGTTATAATTTCTTCTTGTGCTTTGATTTTTGTTTCATATTCTGATATTCTTCTTTCATACTCTTTTACAGCAGCAATGTGCTCTAAATCAAGAAGCATTATTTTATTCCTTAAGCTTTTTTCTATGGAAATATTGCAGTCCAGTTCAATTTCTTGTTGCTGTAAAACTTGTAGTTTTTCTCCTATGTTTATATCTTCGTCGACTTCATCCTGTTTTTTTGTAATTGCTTTTCCTTTGTCAGACTTTGCGTTGGATTTACCTTTGCCCTAATAAACATAAATAAAACATATAAGTCATTAATATATTGTTATATAATACTTTTATATATTTATATATTGTTATAACTATATATTGTACCAACATACCATCTTGGCATTCTTCCCTGAATCCTTCCCTAAATCTGAATATTTTGGATATCTACGTTGTAGATCTTCAGCAGCATCACTGGCACGTATTTTGTGATACACATACCTTTTGTCGTTGTTTTGCAACTCCTCAACTGTATCTGCGAATGATTTTTCCAATTATTAAAAGAATATAGCTAATTATTATAAATAATATGTATATATACATATACGTGTACAAATAATAACATAATAAGATGGGTGGAGGTGATAGGAAGAGTAGATTAATAAATTGCTTTCAATTAATAGATTAGACTTTACGCAAAAAAAAAATAGTAAAATACATTGAAATCTTTAATATAAACAAATCTGCATCTTACCTGCAATATCATGTATTTGTGCTGGAGCATAATCACCTTCACCAGTTATTGGATTAACTCGTTTAACGTACTGAGGAGATTTGAAGAGATTCCCATTGTTAGGATCAAAATCTTTGATTTCTGTAGACACGACATAGATTATTGGTTGTTTAACTGAATTGTCGTAGAAATGAATAGCAGCATACATCACTTTCGTGTCACTTATAGCATCAGCCATGATCTATAAATCAAATTTTAAAATATAATTTCATTAGATATAAAATAATATTTTTACAATAAAAAACTATTACTTATGTATTCAACCATTATTAATTCATGGGTAAGAATTTGTGAAAATCTTTTGGGCTTTATTAAGCCAATAGAATCAGTATAGACTATTAAAATGTTTTTCTTTCAGAATTAGAATATATAATATATGTGCATGTATGTAGTACATACACGTAACCTATAACCCTATACACACATACACATATATACACATATACATGTAGTGTACATGTGTAATTATTTGGATTTACTTCTTAATCTAATCTTTTATTTAAAAAATATACGCTAATACGTGGTCAATATAAATGCATGAAAATTGCAGGTTATTATGCTATATATACGCATGTGAATATAGTTTTGGAGGATTTACTTCACTCAAAAATAAATATATGGCGAAAAAATATATATACTTAACTTTTTTTGAACATCAACTTTGTTTCTTCTAAATAATACATAATACTTTATTCAACGCGATCACAAATGAGAAAGCACACGATTTTTTTTTGCAAAGTGATAATGGCACGGGTAAAGCAAAACCATAGAATTGCACGTTCCTTATCCCCAATGTGATCTGTTCATTTCGATAGCAATCTTCGATTGGACAACTGGACAAGTGATTTGTCACAAGTCATATACTTATGGGTCTGTTTCGTTCAGCTACATTAAAGTCTAGACTAGAGGTCGCCACTAGGGTACAAAACACTCTTAGCAACAACAAAAACATAGTGTGAGAGAGACGGGTAGCAGGTGTAGAAAGCAGAGAAAGAGAACTGTGTCTAATCAACAGTATACACTGTCGTCGCGACATCTCTCCGTATCGTTGGCTTTAAACGCAGATCGAATTGTTCGTTCGTGTACTGTAAGCCCTTGTGTTTTGAACTCTCGAAAGGACCGAAAGAGCAGCATCACACCGGCTCTCCTTCATCAGCATTTGTTTGAACTAAAGCTAGTTCAGACTACAAAACGGCATCTGCTCTGACTTGTATACGTTACAGTCGAAGCCTATTCAAATTTACAGAAAACTGATTATAGTGATTGACTATATCAACGGCTTTTAAAACTACTTTCTGCAGGTAATTATTTTATATAAATTGTATGAAAGTATAGCAAATAAAAACCTATTATTGATTACATTAATATATTAATTAAATAGTTAAGCTAACCATCAACTGTAAATAGCTGCAAAAAGTGTCAACGGTTTTTGATTGAGAGGTTATTTGGAATTTTTATAATGACTTACGGTGACTACCTTGAAAATCCAAATAGGAAAATATCTAAAACAACAAAATATCGTTTGAGGTTAAATGCACAAAGAGATTCAGGCTCTAGTGATACAGATGCAGATCAGCAAGTTGATGCATATTGGCAGGTGAAAATTTGCTTTTTATCTTAAAAATTTGGTTATTAAAAATTTGAATAAAAAATTTCTGTACAAAAGTAATTTTATTTATATATATATAGGGATTAATGCATGGCAGTGACATTATCGATGCACAGACTAGTAGCAGCCAAGACACTGACTCAGATACTAGTAATTCGACATCCACACAATCTGAACATGCTGTTGCAAATAACAATTCTTCACCCCAGATTTCTACATCATCATTATCAGAACAGGTACATGACAATTTTAATTAAATACAATTTCAAGTTCATATATATATATAGTAATATATTTTAGTAAACAGAAAATTTGTTTGTTTATCGTTTTCCCTCTATTTTCCAATTCTAAATTCTAGATTCTGGAAGTTATCAATAAAAAATTATAGTTTATGAGCCATTTTTTAAAGCTATTTGCAAATTTATCAACTGTGTTTTATATTTTTGTTATTATTTTATCTTATTAATATTTTATTATTTGATGCTAAAGGTTATAATTTTGATTTTCAATTTTGATTGATTTCTGCCTCTGCGCCCAAATATTCAGCTAAGTCTCAGAACTGAAAATTAAAATTGTAAGCCATAGTACCTAATCAGTTGGATATTTTGTTTTAACACCTTCATACAAATTTATTTGCCAAATTTCAGCCTTATAACTATCATAGATTTTAAATCAGAGCGAAAACAAGGTTTTTTACAATTAGTCGATGCGAAGCCATAATCTTGCTTTCGCTCTGACTAAAAATCTATGATAGCTATAAGGCTGAAATTTGGCAAATAAATTTGTATGAAGGTGTTAAATCAAAATATCAAATTGATTAGGTACTAGTGCTTACAATTTTAATTTTCAGCTCTTAGACTTAGCTGAATATTTGGGCGCAGAGGCAGAAATCATTCAAAATAGAAAATCAAAATTATAAGCTATAGCATCAAATCAAATGCAGATTTTGCTTTCACATATAAACTTGTGCAAAGCTGTTATGCTCAAAAAAGCTAATCTGTCAATGTAATGACATTGCATAATTATGGCCATAAGCCATATGGTAAAATTTCTACTAGAGTAGTTTTAATTTTTTAATTTTCTCCCTTGTGCCTAGTACTATTATTATAATTATTCTAATACTTTCGCAAGTAAAACTTATTGCAAGAAATAAAATAATAAATATAATTTCCAGGACTCGCTAGTAAATGAACTAGTAAATGAAGCAGAAGAATTTGTTAACATCTTAAATGTGGAGGATGACGATGAGTATTTTTTTGATGCAATAAATGAGGAATACGATTTGATCAATGACAATGCTAATTTTGAAATATTGAGAGAAGAAATGAATAATGATGAGGCTAATGAAAAAATTGATGGGTTAGTTGTAAGTAAAATGGAAATGTTAATTTGTATTTTGAAATTTGCAACGGCGTTTAACCTCTGTCAAACAGGAATGGCTGATTTATGTAAAATGATCAATTGCTTTCTTGGTAAAAAAGTATTACCTGAAACTCGTTATTTTATTGATAAGCTTTTCAATTCCGGGAGTGGAATAGTCTTCCATGCGGTTTGCCCTGATTGCAAAAAATATGTCAAAACATTTGATCGATTATCTGATCATGTAATTACGTGCGAATTTTGTGATCGAGTAATTCGTTTAAAAGGCCCAACATACAATAACTATTTTGCTATTTTCGATATAAATAATGAGATCGAGTTATTAATTAAACAGAATTTTGAATATTTACAATCAGTTTTCTACAGAAGATTAAGAAATTCAGATAACTTTGAAGACTTCACAGATGGTATTTTATACAAACAATTTATACAATTATTACCTGTAGATAAAATGATGAATTCTTTGACTTCTACTTTCAATACCGATGGTTCACCGGTATTCGTAAGTTCAAAATTTTCGCTATGGCCTATACAGATGGTAATTAACGAATTACCGTTTAATGTTAGGTATAATAAATCAATCACATGTGGACTTTGGTTCGGGAAAGATAAGCCGGATATGAATATTTTTTTAAAGCCTTACGTTACATACATGAATATGTTGGCCAATGAAGGTATTAATTCTATAATAAACGGTATAGAAAAACGATTTAATATCCATACGATTTGTTGCTGCGTTGACTCTGTAGCGAGAGCTCCAATGATAGGCATGGTGCAGTATAATGCATATTTTGGGTGTCACTGGTGTCTGCACCCAGGAGTATACATTCGTACTAATAGGGGTGTTAGCGTGAAATATGTATTGCTTGATGAAGTACCATCAAACAGAACAGAAGTAAATACATTGCAAAATATGCAATTAAGTAGGGAATCTGTAAATCCTGTTTTTGGAATTAAAAGGCCATCAATTCTAGTTAACTTGAATACTCTTGATATTATTTAAGGTTTTGTACCAGATAGCATGCACTGCATCTGCTTAGGTATAGCGGAACAGTTCGCAAATACTGGTTTGATGTAAAAGGCATGCCATTTTTGTTATCTAATGCTGATATAAATTTAATCGATGAATTAATATTAAATATAAAAGCACCTAATCAAATCGCTAGATTGACCAGATCTATGAAGGAAAGAAGTTGGTTAAAGGCAACAGAACTAGAAAACTGGATTTTATACTATAGTCTACCTATTCTTATGGCTTTTCCGCATATGCATATTTATGCTCAACACTGGTCGCTTTTAGTACAAGCTTTTTATATACTTAATAAAAACACAATACCTCAAGTAGAATTAAACCGAGCCCACGAATTATTAAAAAGATTTGTTGCCTATACTGAATTTTATTACACAAAAGCAGCTATGACATATAAAATTCACCAATTGTTACATATTGTGCAAAGTGTTGCTGATTGGGGGCCGTTGTGGAGCCATAGTGGTTATTGTTTTGAAAATGGCAATGGAAAATTAGTACGAAAAGTTCATGCTGCCAAGGGCGTAATTTATCAATTATGTCGAACAGTGGCAATGTCTCAATGTGAAACGATTTTAAAAGATCATGTGTTTTCAAGGCCCGATTCTGTAGTTAATGAATTTTGCGAATATTTGGATAAAAAAGAAACGAAAAATACTGTCAAGTTGAACTCAAGATATTTCGGAAAGCATCGTCGCGCAAAAACAAAATATAGAAGAGAATTGCAATTGTCGCATGATAGTTTAACGTATGACAAAATGATAAAAGGAAGATGTCTTTATACATCGTATCAGCGACGTCTAATTAGATCTAATAATGCTTTTGCATTAACTATTGATAGACGATACGTACGCATATTTAAGTTTATTGTTGATGAAGCTACAATGAGGGAATATACTGTATGTAACGTCATAAATACTGAAAATTTTTCCGAAGACTGCGATTCAATACAAAGAATTGTAGAAATATCTGAAAATGAAACCTTTATCGAAACACACAATATTGAACGAGTTGCTGTGTATGTTGATAATAATATTGATAAATTTTTGTCTCCTGTATCAAACTTATATTATTATTAAATAATTATGTACAATTTAAAATAAGAAATAAAGACAATATTTCTACATATATAAATTTATCTATCTACATATACATTCACACACACGTTATTAATATATTTATATACTAGAATCATATAAGCGCGCTACCGCGCGCACTTTTGTAAATTGCATTTCTTTTCTCTCTCTCTCTCCTCTCTCTCTCTCTTCTCTCTCATTTGATAATTGTCTCATAGCAATCGTTATATAATGTTATCATATGTTTTTATCACATGATTTTAGTAAATGATGAATTGAAACCCTATAATCACATGATAAATTTATATGATAACATTATATAACAAAAACATGTGTTTATTTTCAACCGGGAGAACAATAACAACTATTTTACATTCATTTCAATCGTCCATTATGCTGGGAAATTGAATTGGCCACTTGTTGTCCGACTCACCAAAACAGTTGGTCTATTTTCTAGCAGGGATTTAAAAGTTATTTTTGCAATTGTAACTATATGTTCCCCACTTTGCTCAAAGTCGACACATTAATATTATTTGCAGTAAGTCGTCACTAACACATTTCAACAATAAAATTTATTGTGGAAAAAACAATCGTTATTATAATTTATTTATAATGACTGGTAAACATTGTATACTGGTACTGGACTGGTATATATTTATATTTCAATTTACTTACTTATACATTGAATTTTCATATTTACTCTTGAAAAAAAATTGTTCGGTTATAATGTAATCGTAATAATGGATAACTCCAATTTTGCACGACAATTTGATTTGAGATTTTGAAAAACCCTAACTTTTCAATATATGTTTGTTTACCAAACAGATGATTTTACTGGCATAGTCGTTGAAGAAAACGCGGGCTGATACGGGACGGAGAGACGTTAAATGCAGAGGCATGTGTGATCACATGGAGTATTGGGAATCTTAAACACAGCAGAGCGCTGCAAACTTCATGTTGCACAGACATTAGTCTCTTCATGCGTTTCATTCGTTTTTTTGTTTTAAAGTATTATATTTATTATTAAAAATGCATGCAATGCTGTAAAATATATGTAAAACGTATATAAAAATTATTAATTATGTATTCTTATCATAAATAATAACAATATATTTTCTTATTTCACTTTAAGTTGACATTATTTAAGTGTTAATAACAAAGTTGATAGGTATTGCTCTCTTAAAATTAGAATGTCTAATTTACTGAATATGAAACAATTGTTATTATTATTCATAAAACATTATCGAATGTTAAAAATTTTAACAATGGTAATGATCTGTGGACATTCGGTTTTATCAAAATGGATATATTTAAATTACGTTTTACGGTCACATTACTTTACTGTGCTGCTGATATACGAACCCACCTATAGGTGCATATATGCAGTAGTAGTACCCATTAAACACAACCCATGTGATCACATATGAATAGAGACATCTGAGCTGATGAGCCCGCTCTTTTTCTTCAAGTACCATATTCCTAGCAGTAATTAACAGTAAGCGATAAAAAATATTAATTATTTGGTTTCTTCTCTCGTGATTCTCGTGATGTTAAAAGACTGGTCCATATAGAACAGGATAAGGCAAAGATAAAGGTAAAGTTAATATAAAGAATTATATATATATATCTATAATATAATAAGAGAAATAAAGTTAAAATAAAGATAAAGATAAAGTTAACTGCATTCATTGTTTTAACATTTTAAAACCAATTTGTATATTAAATTTTAACCCTCTAGAAATTATAGATTATAGATAGTAAAGTATAGATTACGATTTAATTTTTAAATCTGTGCTAGAAAATAGACCAACCGTTTTGGTCAGTCGGACAACAATTGGCCAATTCAATTTCCCAGCGTAATGGACGATTGAAATGAATGTAAAATAGTTATATGCGCATAAGTTTTAATAAGTGTTCATAGATTGAATTAAAATTAGTAATTTAAGTTAGAAGATTGAGTTTGAAATTCATATCAATACAAACATACATAACTTTTTTAAACAGGTTATATATTATATAATATCTAAAGTGTGCAACGCATCCGAGCCCTATCCCCTATCAAAATTTTGTATTTAAAGCATTTTTCAATTAAATGAAGTCATATGCATGAACTTAACATGCATGCGGTCATGTGTATAACATTATTTTATCAGTTATTAATTCAATTATATTTTTTATTTGAGTTGCAAGTTGACTTGCCGCTTGGCTGTATATAATGTACGGGACACGACGCCAACTTGCAACGTTCATATCTTCTATTTAAACAATATATTTCTAAAAATAAATGCTCGTATGAGATTCTGCGATTGATAAACTATGTAAAACGCAAAAAACCCAATTGCGATTCGATAATTTTTATTAGAAAAACATCGTTGCCTTATTGAAGAAAAACACAGCGTGCGCGTGAGAAACGGCTAAGTTTGCCCCACGGCTAAGTTTGCCCCATGAGTCGAGATTATATGTTTCACTTTATATATAAACTTGTCAAATATGTACGAAATAGACATTTCACATGCCGAATATTATTTTCTGAGGCATTTTTGACATATAAATTTGTAACGTACATGATCGTTAGTTCATCAGCTTTCGATTCATGTATAGTTTATACGATAAATCATTAATTAACATTGTTAAAACAATAATAGAAGAGTTAGAGTCTCGCGTCTAGCATATTTGTATGCGAGTTATTTTGTTCACTAGAGCTTGTCATAAGCACTAAATCATTTGTTATTGTTAATTGAGCAAGAATAAACATTCGTGTGTTTTTAGTTTTGCGAAAATTAATTGTTCAAAGCGATAAAACATGTAAATTAAGATTTCACGTGCTTTAGTATATCTATAGCGATGCTTGCGCTGGGGCGACTGGTGGGGGTAACTCACTGCTTCAGCGTCGGAGCAGTTCCGCTCACCTGTATAAAAGGGCGCGTCATTCCGGGAAGAGCTCACTATTTCTCTGAAGCTGGAGCTAGAAGGAGCATTAAGTCTCCTAGCTAGCAGAAGCATACAGAGAAGCGCTGGCGCTCCGGAAAGCCCTAGATGCAGAGCATTGAGTCTCCTACATGGGAATCCGATTAAATGCGACATAACAGCGAACAGTTTTATGTTATGCTTGATGCAATGATTTTAATTTTTCAATAAAAGAAAAAGAAACAAAGTCTTTTTGAAAAATTATTAAAATTTTTTCTAAGTCCCCTCAAACAGCGAGATGCAAAAGTCCTGCATTAAGTCAGACTAAGCGCTTGCAATTCCTTTTACATGCGCTGGACTACCCTTGGACCCAGTACGTGGTCTAAGAGGGAAAAAGCAATTTTTAAAATAACAATAATAAATAAAATAATTAGATTTTAGTGTGTCGCAAACACATAACATTGCGTCTATGTTAAGCGCTTATGCAATTTTCAGCCCAGTGTTTAATTAAAACACTGAATGATCTTAGGATATTTAAGAATAGGAGGATACAGCTATTTAAAGTATCTCAGGCCCTCGAGTGCCTCTTTTTTCGGTCAAGGTCACACGATCAATGGATCAAAGACCTAGAATTTCAAATTGCGTTTATTCAAAATCGGATTAAGGAATTAGTGACAGAAAATACGAATCTCAGAAGCAATTTGAATAATAACCTTGAAAAACATTTTTCGTATATTAAACGATTAGATGATAATTTCAAAATAAGCAAAGAAAGTTTTTTAATCATTTCAAAAGAATTATTTGATATTAAAAAGGAATTGTTTAAAAATTGAAATTTTTCAAAATGGTTCGAGAACGTAATCTTTACGCAAAGGAGGGACTAACAAGCGAGAGTATCGCGGAGGAATTGAATTCTACAATTCAAGATCTAATTGTTACGGACGATGACGCGATCAATCTATTCTTGACGACATGCCGCGTAAAGTAAAGTTTTACAAGGATGTACACGATTCGATTCAATATTTACTCCAAAAGTCTGATGAGGTAGTCGAAAGAATTGATGATATTGAAACTAAGCTGAAATCATCGGAGAAACAAATATCAGAGCTTGAGAAAAAATATACCGTGTTAAGTGAGGATTATGATTTTGATAGAGAAACGCTAAGTAATTTTGACGCCTCACTTTCAAAAAAATTTGACGTAGCAAAAGCTCAAACATTAGAGTCTAGATTAATTAAATTTATTGAGGACAAATTTGAAAACTTTAAATCAGCTTTTAAGGGGAGTCAAAATGAACAGCCTTGCAGTAGCATCATTAATCAGATGGGTGATGTCGTTGCTAAAATTGTCCATACCGAAATTTCTAAGTATGACAAAAAGATTATGGAGGTTGTAGGTAAATTGCATGACGATACCAGTACAAAAATAGATCTTCTAATTACTTCAAATGACAACATTCTTACTTCCGTAAGTAGGATCAACAACCAAATGAAAGGTATTGACGAGGATAGAGTCGAATTTTTGAGTTCTTTTGAAAAAGCTGAACGCGATATGTCTGAAATAAAGTCATCTATACGAAATCGCGAAATAGATTTGAAAAAGGAAATAGAAAATATTAAATTTGATTTAAATAAAATAAAATCTAAACGTACAGGTGATCAGGTTAACGTGACCCCTAGAAATATGCAAATGAAACCTCCTATGTTTAGCGCGGACGGAAAAGAAAAACCGATGAGATATATTCGCGAAATGAAACAATATATTTCGGTTTTGGATTTAACTCATGAAGAAATGATCTATACCATCGGTTCGACTTTAAGTGGTTCTGCAAGCGCTTGGTGTGACATCACTCGCCTGTCTATCGTTTCTTTCGATGATTTTGAGAAAAAGTTTAAAAATCGATTTTGGAACGAAGATATTCAAGATGAATGGATGCGTAAAGTCGAGTTCAATCGTTATAATTATAAATCTAAAACGTCTCGTGTAGAACATGCTACGTACATTTGGGGTTTTGCTCAAGATTTAGAAAGAAACTATACAGAATCTGAGTTTGTAAAGAAAATTTCAACCCATTTTGACTGGGATATAAAATATACAGTTCGATCTCGTAATATAGTTAAACAGGATGACCTGTTTGAATTATTAGCATTTAAAGATAATTCACCCGGGCAAAGAAAATTTTCATTTGACACGGATATTGAAACAACACAGCCTATTAATCAAAACGAAAGACAACCGCAAAATCAGAATAAGCAATTTTCTAGTAGACAATTCAATCAAAACAAACAAAATTTTAATGAATTCAACAAGCAACAACAAGCACAGTCTTTAAATGCAATTGAGATTGATAAAGATAAGCTACAAAAGGAAGAAAAACAAAAACAAGGAGCAATTCCAAAAGCTCTTTCATTCAATGAAGCTAAGTTCAACTCGGATATATAAGATTGTTTGTCTGGAACATGGGGTTTGAATCAAAAAAACGAATAAGCGTTGTTTCTTGTTTACCAAATAATCAAATTTCAAATATAAATGAACAAGAAACAACGAAATAAATTTGCACAATTTTTAATAATCCTCGAGAAGATTTATTGCAAGATAAATCCGACAATATTCAACTAAACGAAGTATGTAATTGCCCCGAAATACAAATTGAAATTAATGATATTCCAGTAAAAGCCTTGATTGATATGGGTAGTCAGATTACTTGTTTATCAGAAAATTTTTATAATTCTAACATCAAAAAATTTGAAAATTTTCTAACCCTTCCTATCGTCGGGACGATTATTCGTGGCGCGACGGGTTTAAAATCAACTCGCTTAAATAAACAAATAATGTCTTCTACGCGAATTGGAGAGAGTCAGGCGGACTTAACGTTTTTAATTATTCCTAAACTAATAAGAGATTGTATTATTGGTTATGACCCAATAAAAAATCTCGGGTTTCTTATAGATACACAAAGTGAAGAAATAACAATGAATTATAAAGGAGGAAAAGTGAAAGTTTCATATAAAAACAAATTTATAAATGATTCAAATATGAGTCATCGCTTTGTAGAAATCATCGAGGAGGAAAAAGACATGAATGCTTTTCTTCACTCATTTCCATAACTTAAAAAATAAATTAATAATTGGTCAAAATGCCAATAATTTATCAGCCGATCCGTATTCTGGTACTGAGGCGGAAATCGACGAAAAACTTAAAATCTGTAAAGCGAAAGATTCTGAATCCATTTTAAAACTTAAAACTTTAATCCAAAAGTACGATAAAGTATTCTATAAGAAGCCGGGTAGATTGAGAAATTTTGAGTATACCTTGAAACTAAAATCGAATGATCCTTTTTTTCATCCCGCCATATCCTGTCGCTATGAATTTAAAAGACAAGCTTCGAGACCAGATCAATCTCATATTAGAATGGAAAATTATTCGTCGTTCTAGTAGCATATATATTAATCCGATAGTTCCGGTTATGAAAAAAGACGGCTCAATTCGACTTTGTTTAGACGCACGAAAATTAAACGAAATGTTGGAGGATGATCTTGAATCGCCTTACAACATAGAAGAGTTATTACAACAATGCTACGGCATTAACGTCATGTCAAGCCTTGATTTAACGTCTAGTTTTTGGCAAATTGCTTTAAACGAAGAAAGTAAAAAATATACTGCATTCATGTTCGAAGGACGTATTTACGAGTTTGAAGTCGTTCCTTTCGGCTTAAAAATAAGCAGTGCTGCTTTACTTCGTGATTTATTTCATGTAACAAAAAATCTCGGTAATTCGATATTAAATTTTGTCGACGATTTATTGTGTATTTCAAAAAATGATAGTGAACACTTGGAACACTTAGAAAAATTATTTCAAAGTTTAATAAACTGGAATTTTACTCTTAGTTTTAAAAAGACAGAGTTTTTTAAACAAGAAGCAAAATTCTTAGGCTTTATTCTTTCCACTACAGGCATTAAGCCACAAGAAAATAAAATAGATGCAATAAAAAATTAGCCTATTCCAAAAAATATTAAACAGCTTCAAGCATTTTTAGGAACGATTAATTTTTATTCTAAATTTGTAAAAAATTACGCGAATGAGTTAGGTCCATTATTGGATTTATTAAAAAAGGATAAATTAAAAAACTGGGAGTGGGGGGACAGTCAGCAAAAAGCATTTGAAAAAATTAAAATGCTTTTTGAAAAAGAAGTCT
Source organism: Philotrypesis tridentata (assembly GCA_018906965.1). Lineage (NCBI taxonomy): Eukaryota > Metazoa > Arthropoda > Insecta > Hymenoptera > Pteromalidae > Philotrypesis > Philotrypesis tridentata. Next base: position 100,848 of record JACCIB010000637.1, read on the forward strand.
GTCTTGCTTATCCTGATCCTTCAAAACCGTATATTTTACGTTGTGATGCGTCGGATTTTGCTATCGCCGCGTCTTTATCTCAAATCGATGACAACAATGATGAACGCGTTATTATTTATATAAGCAGAACTTTAAAAGGCGCTGAATTAACTTATTTTACCACTTAAAAAGAACTACTCGCCGTTGTGTGGAGTTTGGAGCGACTAAGTACATACTTGCGTGCGGCAAAGATTTTTGTAAAAACGGATCATAAAGCTTTATTATTTTTATTTAAATGCAAATTTGTGAGCAACAGAATTCGTAGATGGATTCTTGCTACACAAGATTATAACTTAGAAATTGATCACGTTTCCGGAAAAGAAAATGTTGTCGCTGATATGTTAACGCGACATCCTGATTTTAACCCTGAAGAAATGAGTAAACCTGTTGAAATCATTATTGCCATGTTAAAAGAGCAAAAATTTTCCAGAGATTTAATCTCACAATTTAAAAATCTATCTACTTTACAAAGGGAAGATGAATATTTAAAAAGAGTTATTGATAATATTGATTTGAAGCGCAAAAAAGAACCAGACAAGCAATCTTATATAATTGAGAAAGATATTGTATATAAAATTAATCAAAGTGGTAATTATAAAATTATGATTCCGAAAAATATGATAGAATCATTAATTACACAAACACATGAAATATATGGGCACGTCGGTGCTAAAAAGTTACAAAAATATTAAATGAAGATATTTTCATAAAAAATCTAAGACACAAAACTCAAAAAATTACCGCGTTTTGTGATTCTTGCCAGCGAAATAAGGTATCGACGCGACCTTGTACTGCTCCTATGAAAAATATAATTGCAGAATCTCCAAATGATCTTTTATCAATTGATTATATTGGTCCTCTTCCTACGTCACGTGCAGGCGTAAAATATATTTTAGTTTGCGTCGATGCTTTTTCTAAATTCGTTGTTCTATATCCATTAAAAAAGGCAACGACAAAGGTCACCGTTAAAAAGATTTTTGAAGATTATATTTTTAGTTGTGGAAAACCAAAAAACATATGCAATGATCACGGATCACAATTCACGTCTACTGTATGGATTGATAAATTAAAATCAGAAAACATAAACTTAATTTTTTCTTCAATTAGACACCCTCAATCAAATATCGTTGAGCGTGTGAATAAAGAAATTGGTCGTTTTTTTCGTACATTTACTAGCCATAAGCATTCAAATTGGGCATCTTATATAAATATGATTCAAACCATTATTAACGAAACTTATCACGATACGACGGGTTTTCCTCCTATTCAATTACATTTAGGAATAAAGCCGAGACGTCTTTGGAAAAATTAAAATCAAAGATTCCGATGATGTCGAACGCGAAGAAATGATTTTCCTAGCACAAAAATGCATAAAATCAAAAGCTGAAAAAAGAGCAGCGAAATACAATTTAAACAAAAGAGAGTTTTTCGTTGAATTTAATATTGGCGATGAAGTTTTAGTTCGAGCGAATAATGTATCAGATCTAGAAAACAAAAAGATTGAAAAATTTTTTTCTGTTTACGAAGGCCCATACGTTGCTTGCGAAAAAATCGAAAATACAACTTATATTTTATATGATCAAATTAAAGATAAAAGAAAAGGCCGCTTTCATATTAACGATTTATTTGCGAAAAAAAGTCTTATTTGCGAAAAAATTAATTATTATAAGTCCATATAATTTGCAATTATAGAAAAAAAAAACTTGATTAAAGTAGTGTTATACGCGCGACTCAATTTACCCCATACACACATGATTCAACTTACCCCGGAGGCGGGGCGTAAAAATCCGCGAAGCTCCTGATTGGTTTGGAGCAGTTCCGTTAATTAATATAAAGAAGAGGGTTGTTTAAATGATTTTTATAAGTTGTTGAACTATCGAGATGTCGACATCAACAAGTACCCAGACGGAGCCTTTTGCTACTTGCTCTGCAAGTACGTAGGTCTCCGATCAGCTGCTCGGAATGAATATCTTGGCCTGCGAATTTTTCAAAAAAGTCCTCCACTGACACGGAATAAAGATGGGGAGAGGTTCCCGGTTTGTTGCTACGCCATCGGCGTTGGCAAAATACGCTAAGGGTAGAGCCGCCTTTATCAACATTCCACTCCGCACGATAGGCACCCAGACCACCGGGGTGTCGGATGATCCGGCACGATTGCCAAGACGCCGATCCCTTTCTTCCATCAAACGACGTAGGATCGTGAGGAGGATAAAGAAGGTGGACCAGAATCTTAAACACCTGCAGCAGGAGATCGCAGCATTGCTAGCTGTGCCGCCATCTCTCCCACCTACACCGGCTACGCCTCCAACAGCTTCAGTCACAATCTCGGACGATCTAGACTCGGCTTTCGAGGAGTTGGAGAATCCCGGCATCCATACAAACCGGGAAGACATCGAACTCTTGACTATTGAGGACTACGAACGATGGTTCAACGGCTTATAAAAACTTATATTTTTTTTACTCTTTCGGCTTTAATTTCTAATTTTTTCAAAATTTAATTTTATCCTCGCCTCTTTTAAAAATAATCAGCCCTTTTCAGGGCTACCAAAAAATTTTTTAACGTAACAATGTCTATTGTTTCTGGGATTACAGTGGAAGTTCTTTAAACTTTAAAAAATTTTCACTGGTGGACCTGCAACGCACCCGGGCCCTATCCCCTATCAAAATTTTGTATTTAAAGCATTTTTCAATTAAATGAAGTCATATGCATGAACTTAACATGCATGCGGTCATGTGTATAACATTATTTTATCAGTTATTAATTCAATTATATTTTTTATTTGAGTTGCAAGTTGACTTGCCGCTTGGATGTAAATTTTCAAGATGATATAGCTGAGCAGTATTAAGATAATCGGAGATCAGAAATATCAAAATTAAAAAATTCAAATTTTGCTAAGCCGTATCAACTTGAATATTCTCATACTATCCCTCTAAGTGACAGGCTTTACAACTCATTAGTTTTCATTACCTTTTACAAAGCAAAACATGCATTTCCCTTGGGAAAAGACTCGTTACATGCAAGATTTGGAAACTGAGTGTACATGTTGCTCTCTCAAAATTGAGAATAACTAATTTTTCATTAAGCAAATCAATCAGAGGGATAGCATATGGAATTTCAAGTTAATCGTCTAGACCAATTTTAAGCTGTTCAATTTTGAATGCCTTAAATCATAATTATTTTGAAATTAGTCTAGAAGATTAACTTGAAATTTCATATGCTATCCCTCTGATTGATTTGCTTAATGAAAATCTAGTTATTTTCAATTTTCAGTGTGCCCTGAGTACAGGCAGTTTCCAGAATATGGGTTGAGCGTCTCTTTTCCCAATAGAAATGCACGTTCTGATTTCTAAAAGGTAAAAAGACGATACGAGTGGTTTAGCCCATAGCTTAAAGAGATAGTATAGGAATTTTGAAGATGGTATAGTTGAGTAGTATTCAGATAATCGGAGATTAGAAATTTCAAAATTCAAAAATTCTAATTTCGCTGAGCCGTATCAACTTGAAAATTCTGATACTATCTCTCTGAGTCACAGGTTTGACAACTCATAAGTTCTTGTTACCTTATATAAAATAAAACATGCTTTTCCCTTGGGAAAAGTCTCGTTACGTCTGGAAACTTAATGTACTTGCTCTCTCAAAATTGGGGAAAACTTGTAAACCACTTCTGAACTTATATAACAATTATAAATCTTAAAAAAACATTTTTCACATCACTAGCTACTCACAGGAATTCCTTCCCTTTATAACATGACAGTTGCGTATCCTCCCAATAGAAATTGTGTAAAAACTTTCTTGATACTTAAATAATGAAAATACAACACTTTCACTAGCTTGTCACGTCACAAGAAAATTCTTTCCTTCTATAACATAATAGTTGTAGGCCTTCATAAGTTCTCGTTACCTTATACAAAACAAAACATGCTTTTCCCTTGGGAAAAGTCTCGTTACGTCTGAAAACTTAGTGTACTTGCTCTCTCAAAATTTGGAAAAACTTGTAAACCACTTGTTTTCCGAACTTATATAGTAATTATAAATCTTGAAAAAACATTTTTCACATCACTAGCTTCTCACAGGAATTCCTTCCCTTTATAACATGACAGTTGCGTAACCTCCCAATAGAAATTGTATAACAACTTTCTAGATACTTAAACGATGAAAGTACAACACTTTCACTAGCTTGTCACGTCACAAGAAAATTCTTTACTTCTATAACATAATAGTTGTAGGCCTTCATATGTTCTCGATACCTTATACAAAATAAAAAACATGCTTTTCCCTTGGAAAAAGTCTCGTTACGTTTGGAAACTTAGTGTACTTGCTCTCTCAAAATTGGGAAAAGCTTGTAAACCACTTGTTTTCTGAACTTATATAGTAATTATAAATCTTGAAAAAACATTTTTCACGTCGCTAGCTTGTCACATCACATCACATTACAAGAAAATTGTTTATAACCTGATAGTTGTATGCCTTCCAATAAAATCTGAAAATTAAAAAAGAACATTTTAAAGAATCAGTTCACAAAATCTTTCATTATATTATGTACGATTTATAAAAAAATAAAACCAAATACTTATCTAATTCTAGCCTATTAGTCATGTTTGTGAGATATCCTAAAATATTAAAATAGCACTGTTTTTATAAAATATATGTTTAGGTTAAATTTTACTATATTTTCACTGATTTTTAAAATTACTTATAAATAGAATTTTTTGCTGATATATTAATAAACTCTGTTATTGTAATCGTCATCTGCACCACAAACTGTGTAAAAGTATATTTCTTTAACATGACAGCATTTGTTATTGTATTGCATATTACAAAACGTCTGCATCTGCACATAAAAATGTCTGCTCGTCTGCATTTGCACACATATAAACTATATACATACAATAGTATACGTAGAGCTGACGTCACACGATGACGTACCTCCGCGGAGAACATTTTCTCCGGGAGAAGAATTTTCGTATAGGAGAATTCGTGATGCCGAACTTTCACTTCGCAATAACTTTTGATAGAAGCAATTTCACAAAATATGACCTGGATGTCATTTTGTTAGTTTTGTCGCAAGCTTTAATCTGGGAGCTCATATGCAACAAACAAAGTTGTTAATGCGAAGATAACTGTATGTTGAATTTTCAACAGGGCTAATTTAAAGTATATATAGGGTCTGGCTTGCGCCCGACGGCGGCGTACCCCTTACGAAAAGTACCTGCAGGTAAACCTTCCTATCATGCTGCATGTTGACCTACCTGTTGTACTGCATGTAAACCTACTTATTATACTGCATGTTTACCAGCATATATTGCTGCATGTGCATTTGTATGTATAATCTGCTTATGTACTTGCATGTTACTATGCTTATAATTTGACATGGATATGAGCGGGAATTTCGCGATATGTCTGCCTGGAATTCTGCATTTTATTCTGCAGTAAAACATATATGGAATCATGCATTAAGAACTGCATACATACTGCATGCAAGTTTGCATGTTATACTGCATGAAAACATGCAAATAATTATGTACAAAAAATATTCAATGTCACCCTACAGCCCTACATATTTGCCTGCATGTGATCGTACGACCAACTATATCGATGAAAAGCAATTTAACATCAGCCTGGTATTATGCTTGTTATTCTGCAGGGACATATATAAAAAGTTCTGTATAATGACCTGCATAATTTCTGCATAAAATTGTGCATAAAAATATTTACGGTATTGGCCTGCTGCTGTATAAATTTCCCTATATGCAATTTTAAAACAAATTATGTCTTTGAAAAACTATAAAATGTCAGGCTGTGCATCTGTATGTAATTCTGCACAGAAACATACATGGAATTATGCATAAAGAACTGAATACTTTCTGTATGCAATGCTGTATGTTATACTGCATGAAAACATGCAAACATTATATATATAAAAAATATTCAATGTTACCCTGTAGCTTTACATATTTGTCTGCATGTAATCTTACAATCAACTACATCGATGAAAAACTATTACATCAGCTTGGTGCTTTGCATGTTATTCTGTAGGGAAACATATAAGCAGATAATAAGTTGTATTATTTCTGCATGCTATATTGTATAAAAACATGTATACAATTATGCATTTAAATATTTACAATGTTTATTTGCAGCTCTATGAAAATTCCTGCATGTAATCTTACGACTATATAAATTCTGCATGCTATTATGCATGTTATATTGAATATAACATGCAAACAATTACGTGTACGATTCTGTATATCAAATTGTAAAACAACATGGAAACAGTTATGTATGCAATTCTGCATGTTATATTGCACAACAACATGAAAAAGTATGTATGAAATTCTGCATGTTAATGTGTACAACAACATGCAAATAATTATGAATGCGATTCTGTATGTTATATTGTATAAAAATATGCAATCAATTAAGTAAGCAATTCCGCACGTTAAATTGCATAACAATATGCAAAATATGCGTAATGTTTCCCTGCAGTTCTATATATTTTCCTGCATGTAATCATATGACCAATTATATGAAAGAAAAGGTACATAATGCAAGCCTGGTGCTCTGTATGTAACTATGTGAAAGATGCATGCAATTCTAAATAATTAATTATAAAATATTAATTATCTACCTATACTTTTGATAAAGCTATATAATGCATGCTTGAATTTTCGACTGTTGTTAAACATGTAATCATGGAAAAAGTAATGCTTAAATATATTTCATAATACGTCCATGAATTTCAGTAGGTGTACAAGGTACGTTCTGGCCCCGCTGGGGGGACCTGGCCCCGCTGACGTCGGGGGGACCTGGCCCCGGCAGGAATATATGGAGGTACGTTCTAGCCCCGCTGATAGGGAGGGGAGCCAGCTCACCGGAATATACGGAGGTACGTTCTAGCCCCGCTGATGGAGAGGGGGGCTAGTGCGGCGGCGGCGGCGGCGGAGAGAGCGAGAGAGATGGGACTAGATGCAGCGCTGTGCATCTAGTGTGTAAGAGTGGGATGTATAGTTTAGCTAGTGTCCGACTAGCGCTATTGTAGCTCTAGCCCAGATGTAGTGGCTGCGAGATGGAGAGAGCAAAAGCGCAGTCGCTCGATAACTTCTGCCGAGGATGGTCAGCTTGCCTGAACTCCTCCATTTATAGATTGATTTTATTTTTGATATAATATAATATAATATACTATAATATAATATAATATACTATAATATAATATAATATACTATAATATAATATAATATACTATAATATAATATAATATACTATAATATAATATAATATACTATAATATAATATAATATACTATAATATAATATAATATACTATAATATAATATAATATACTATACTATACTATGATATACTATAATATAATATAATATACTATACTATACTATGATATACTATAATATACTATACTATAATATAATATACTATAATATATTATACTATAATATAATATGATATGATATGGTTAATAAATATAAAGTATAATATAATATAATATAAGTTTATTTCATATAGATTATTTTAATATCAATATTATTATAGTTCCTCGTATAATTAATCTTAATTGTATTAATCATCGATCGACTGTATCAATCCCAATAGGGCTGGCTTGTTTTTGTCTTTCAAATAACCATTTATGCAATTTACAAACATTTTTCATTGCACAGATTGGATTATAAATATTTTGATTATGTAAAGTGCATTGTATTTTGATATTACAATCCAACTCGATCAATGGCGGACATCTCATATCAGATTCGAGTTCTATAATTTTATTGTTAGGAAATATCTTTTTCAACCACTGTTTATTTTCCAGTCCTTTTACATAGATATTTCTGCAGTTATAAAAATTTTGTTGTAAAGTAGATATCAATTTCCTGTATGGTATATTACCAGAACTCCATAGTATACCTATATGTGGATTATATTTCGTTAATACGTGGATACTTATTTCAAAATACTATTAATGATTATTGAATATAAAATAGTTACCATGATGATTATTTTCTATCCATTTGTTTATATTTTTATATTTGAAAGATAATTTGAGCCAATGGTAAGGGGGTTTAAAGGAAAGTATATTTGGTTCTAAATTGATTCCAACGATTGAGTAAGCAAGTTCCTTACAAATGAAAACATTGTCATAGCTTTGAAAGCCTTGAATATCCACGATGTAATCCATTTAAAATTAAAAATTTTTTTCTCTATCCACGTCTAATCAAATGAATGTCTCATCCTATTATGATAAAATTTGTTTGATAGCGTTCTATATAAACAATAAGCTTTGTTGATCATCACTACTTCTTTTAGTACTAAATGTTTTTCTAGTTGGCGCTGTTGTCAGCATCCCCACTTCTATAAATATCCCTTCCCACAACCAGCAGCGCCAAAACCGCTGCTTACAGCGCCACAGACTAGCTTTAAAAGACGAAATTCTCTCGAAGACAGCTCAGTCTTTCCAGTCAGTCGACTGGAAAAAATAGTTCTCACAATATCTTTTTTTAACATTATATATTATACTCTATAATCATTCACATATTAATTCTATATATATTAATAATTCATTTTATATTATATATATATAACATTTATTTATACATTCTATATTGATAAATCATTTTATATTATTCATTTCTATAATTAGCTAATATATCTAATAATGTCTTCCATTAAATATATTGAAAAAACTGTACAAGGTTTATGGAAAACATATTTTAAACGAGATATTTCGAATGTTGAAGATTTTATTAGATGGAGGGATATAGCGAAGGTAGCATTAGACAATATCAAAAAGTATATTCAAAGTAGTCCTGATTTAAATAGATCGGTTTTACAAAGATATCAAACATGCTCTTGTCATTTGACTTCACTAGAAATTAAATTCAATAGTCTTATAAAAGTTGGAGGTAATATACAAAAACCTATACCATCAACTTCTGAACAACAATCACGAGAGGTTGAAGGTGTCGAATGGCGTCTTATTCAATCTGCTTTTAAAACTCGAATTCAAACAGCTATAATTGTTAATCGTATTCATGTAGACATGGAAACTTTTCTGACTGAAGCATATAAACTTTTGAAACTGCAAGTAAAATCAATTCTTTCAATACATAATGCTTTGAAAATAAACACTGAAATGGGAGCTCAGTTTGCTATAAAAAAACAAAATGTAGAGGAGGAAATTCAAATGAAATATTTCAATACAAAAAATGTCAGTATTTATACTACAACTAATCTCGATTCTTGGTTTGAAAATGATATCAAAAAAGTAATTTTAACAAGCATAGAAGAATTTCAAGAACGCGACTCCGGTTGGACATTAAAAACGATTGTTGGCTTGACAATTAATATAAACAAGCACAATCCTATTAAATCGTGTTCATACATTGAATTACCATCATACATAGCAAATAAAAAAGCTTGTGTTAATGTACAAAATCATGATGATCAGTGTTTTAAGTGGGCTGTTCTATCAGCTCTTCATCCAATTAATCATAATTATAAAGTACAAAATTATAAAAAATATGAAAATGATCTTAATTTTGATGGTATAAGCTTTCCAGTTGAAATTAAAAATATTCAGAAATTTGAGAAACAGAATGATATTTCAATAAATTTATATATACTTAAAAAATATGGTAAAAGGTTTGAAACGTCTCCATGTCACGTAACGAAATTAAAACGATATAAGCACGTTAATCTTCTACTGATTCAAAATCATTATATTGATGAAGAAAATGATGATCAAGAGC